>JAODLL010000001.1:1521576-1551270 GCA_026546735.1 Forbesichthys agassizii | reverse complement strand
CGAAATTAATACCGATATTGCAATTTTCATGATCAATATCGCAATATCACATTTGATCAATATCGTGCACCCCTAATCCCTCCCCAAAACCAGAGTCAAGTACTGCAAGTATACGTAAAACCCACCAACAGATTGCTATTGCATACTTTAAATATGGCTGATTTTATACTCACAAAAATCTAGGCAGTAAGCAGAATGTTTTCCTCTGCAAAATTGTGGGTGTAATACCTGAATCGCAAGCTTAAAATAAACTAATTACCATAACCATTCTATTTCTGGATATATTTATTTAAAATTGTGTTGATACCACCCCTAGAAACTAAAAACTTTAAAGCAGTCACACAACACACAATTTGCATGCGCGTCCAAGAAATCCATGTCCAATTCCATATGATAGTGGAATTAGGTTGGCAGTTCATTTATTATGGGGGACATCAAATAATAATAATACACTCTCAGTATAAAGGGCTAAATTTAAATGTAATAACTACAATGAAATCACCTGGGCTCATGCTGGAGGAAGAAGAGCACTGAAGTCAGAAACATGTAACATTTTAGGTCCTTTGTTCTATAGAATCAGTCATGCGCATTGCATCTCCATCCCCTAGAGGAAGACTGTGTAGTTAAGCAAAGGACAGAAAATGATATCATTCACCTTCAGGCTGTGCAGTTTTGTGAGTCCTTGATGAAGTCAGATCAAATGAAACATGAGGGCACGCACAAACATGCTCACAGATCTGAATGCTTCTGCTATGACAAACTTGTGATGACCATTTGTCACATCACCCCTGACACACTCACACACACACACACACACACACACACACACACACACACACACAGAAGCCTGATTTATGCTCGGTTTACTGCAATTTGTGATATTTTGCTGAGAGAAAAATTAGAGCGCATTGAACACTGTTGTTCAAGAACCTGCAGGTCAAATGTAGAGCAAATATTACAACTTGATATTCCAATTAGCCTAGACAATAAACCCCCATAGTGCATTTCAGTAATTTGTTATAATGTTATATACATGCTTTATTATGTTTATTTTGATAATTATTATTAGTTAATGCACAATAAAGTATCTGAAAATTTCAATCATGTTTGCCTTCTGACCTTTCATTATACACTGTGTGTCCTATAGATTCAGAAGCATCTTTGATGTTAAAATACCACTGTAGGTTAGCTTCAAAATATGTTTTGTCTTTTATGTTAAAATACAACAGTAGGTTATATGGTGGAAGTATGTCCCTATAGATTATAGGTGTTATGGTAAAAAATGAGGTGCTTATGCTTATCTACAGACATAAACAAACAATGCTGCTCAAAGTGAGTTTGTGGTTTAATTGGATCTGGCACTATAACACAACGTATTCCTCTTTTATCTCATTTCCAAATGCAGAAAATGTGTTACATTGTAGGTCTTTTTTTATTTGTATTCCCGATATTGCATAGGCTATCTACTAATAGGCCTATATGCTATGGTCAATGTAGCCTACACAAACCCCAGTAAGATAGCATATTGAATATAGGTCTATTGCTGTTTCGCACTGACAGTGATTTTTCTGGGTTGCTGATAGTCTGCTAATGAAACATACAAAAACGACACTTGAAACAAGTAAAGTTCTCAACTCCAAACAAGTGGGTGCTTGCCTCGCCTCTTATAGCCTCTCAGTCTAAGTATCAGTCTCTAGGCATACAATACATACATTAAAGCTTATGCTACACAATCCATTGGGTATACTTCACACGAATATTTGATCAAGGTCATTAAACACACGCTTTCAAACTCCTGTTGTCTTAAATGTGTTTACGTCGGACCATATAGATTCATATGGAATAACAATAGCACACCATCTGGTGGAATGGCAGAATATAGAAACGTTAAAGGTCTGACAGTGTTTTTAACAAAATAATAATCAAAACCATTAGGCAACACAAAATGTAGCTTACTTTACTGAATACTTTAACTTTGCTTAAACCGCATGGCATAGGGTGGGCATGTGAAAACCAAAATAGACTACACCTACATTAACATGCACGGGCGGCGATTGATTTACCGGTGAACTACAAAAGGCTGCAAAATGTGACCACCTGGACAAACTGCACTTAGCCTACCTTTCAGATGGTCATGCAAGATGAAGATGTTACGGCAGGTGGCAATAATTTTCCTGAAGAGGAGTGAACTGCAGCTGCTGGTGTGCGAAGTAGCTATTTTCTCTGTCACGGTGCGGGCTGTTGTTTTAGAATTGCCTACCGTTTTTATGGTAATTTATAAATCATGATGCAGATAAGCTGTAACCAGGACAGGAGAGTAAAAAAACTGCCGGACTTTGATATCAAACACGACAATCTGTTAGGGAAAGGGGAGGGTGGAGGATGAAGAGGAGAGAGTCAAGTCTCCGCGATGGGGAAGGGAAGGGTGGGGCGACTGGACAAAAATAAATTTGCCGCTTAATGGATGATATGGGTCACTCCTGTAACCTTTCTTAAATAGGCACCGTACGTAGGATGACAATGTAATTCTCGATTTACGTGTAGCATATAGGCAGCTGTGACACACGTGCATGACCTCTTGGGGGCATACAATTTCAAATTGTCAAGCCAGTTTACTTCACGCAGCAGGTCCATCATAACCTGACATGCCAGAGGAATTGTTGTCACAAGTCCGGCAAAATTAAACTGAAGCTCGCGAGATCAGGATGGTCTCGCGAGGCTAGATCCATCATGTAGGACAAACACAGAGGTCTTCAACAGGGGGTCCTCAGAGGTAGGCTACTCCAGCGGGTCCGCCAAATTATTGTTATGATCTCAAACTTGTCCAAAAAATTAAATGTCAGGAAATAGGCTACATTAACATAAATACAATCTGTCATTATTTTAATGGCTATAGTTAGTGGTCTACTTTTATTGGCCACATAACACTAATAAGCAGGCCTACATTATTTGCTGGCCCATTAACTACATACCATAGGTCAGTGGTTTTCAAAGTAGCGGCACCAGGGGGCGCCTCAGCAAATTGGAGAACAATAAACATATAAATAATATATATACAGTATATATATTCTAGGTAAGTATTCATTATAAAACATAATTTAGAAATATATACAGCATATCTTATTTACCATGACCCTTTCTAATTGCCTGCCAGGAAACCTATCATTAATCACGTAAATGATCAGTATTGATCTTGTAACGAACTATGCGGTCGTGTTGTTAAACTCATCTGAAACATTGCAAATACAACTTTAGAAAAGAAAACAGTCATATGGAATTCAATGGAATTATAAATTATTTGAAATATAAAGTACTCTTTATTGAATTAAATAAAATCGCGGAAATGGGAAAGGGTTTTAAAAAAACATTTCGCAAGAGGGCCCGGGCCAGAAGCTAAAACTATTTGGGGCGCCTTGGGGTGGAAAGGTTTGATGAGCCAAACCTCTGATGTAGCTGTAGCTACCTAGAGGCCCAAATCGTGAACTTTAATGTATGCTTACGTAATTTTTCTCGAGATTTTCGGCGCCAGTTTAAAAACAATAAATGTAGGGCTATCACTATCTTGACATAAACTTAAAACGTTCATATGTAATATGCAGGGTTGCTTCCTTATGCTTTTTAAATATAGCCCATATGGTTAATATGCCATTATCTCTGAACGCAACGTTTGTCGTACTCTAGTGTTGATATACAGTAATAGCATTTTCTACAATTCATCTAGGCTCCATTAGGCTAACAGTCCTACACAAATAGGACTAAATAATACGATTTTCTTTCGATAAATTATACACTTGAATGACTAGTCACATCCCAATTATTACTTTGTGTATATTTTCATATATTCTTTATTCATTTTAATGTGGCTCATAAATTGATAAGTTACACAATATCATACATAAGCTGAATGTCAGAACTGGACAAAAAGTTGCAAAAATATTTCTTCTTTACATCTTTACTGTCATTTGATTGCAGCATATTGCAGAGCAACAATGTGGCATCAAAGTTTCATGGGCAAGTTGCAAGTGCCATATTCTGGACATCACTGAACCATTTTACTGATCAGGTGTAAAGGAATATACAAGCTTTACAAATTCAGGCCTGCAGATTGTAGCCAAAGTAGTTGCACAGTGACAATTTTAAAACACAGGGAACTCTATTACAGTAGGTGTGCATAACAGGAACAAGGCACACCATGTGTAGCAGTTATATGAGCATAGGAAAAGATAACTTCACAGGGTTCCCCATTATGGTCACCACTAAAAAAGGGCTACAATACCAAATGTGACTACACATGTATTAGCAATACTGTGAGACCCTGCCTCTAAATGTCATATTATGAATTTAAATTATTAAACTAGCTTTGCTGGACAACTATGTGACATGATGCCACACACTACACGCAATAAGGTTAATTAAAACCAACAGCA
This sequence comes from Forbesichthys agassizii, assembly GCA_026546735.1. Taxonomy (NCBI): domain Eukaryota; kingdom Metazoa; phylum Chordata; class Actinopteri; order Percopsiformes; family Amblyopsidae; genus Forbesichthys; species Forbesichthys agassizii. Next base: position 1,546,843 of record JAODLL010000001.1, on the reverse strand, counting down.
TCTCCTAGGGTGGTGATAAAAATATCATATGAGATGAAAGTGACTGAAAGAAAGTGGATTATGCAACCGTTGTTGCAAACTGATCATTGAGAATCACCATCATCTTGAAATAAAATGTACAAACAATAAAAAAATCTAAATGCCAGGGAAATGCAGGTAGCATGGCCGCTGGCAAGAGAAGTGAGTCACTATTGGTGCATTCCCTCCACTTGTGTTAGGACTTCACCCATACAGCAATGTCTTTTTTGCATTTTATTCTTCTCCCAGGTTTCATTTATTTTCTTAAATGTCTATTCATCATTCTCCTCATCATCCTCTTCCTCATCCGTTTGGTCCCTGGCATCGAGGTCATCGTCATCTTCAACCTGTAAAGAAAGGGGAACAGTCTAACTAGGGCAAAGACGTCACAGCTAAGTGGTTAGGAAAAAGTATACAATGCATTTAACTTTTTCCAATCAGTCAACTTCCAATTTAAAACGACACTTTCTCTGGAAAGTAATATGGCATTTCGAGGTCAATCTGAGAACTGGCTTAGCCACATGTGCACAGCGTGGGGTGCTGTGACACAAACCTATTTTCATTTTCACCACTGTGGCCAGTTGCACCAGTTGAACCGACGTTTGATCTTAAGATTGGGTGTACCTTAAACCATGCTTTGAAACTCGTTCAAGCTAGATACGTGTTCTTTTTCGGTTGCACTACTGCTAAATAAATGGCATCGTAGTTTGTATTCGCTCCTGAATACAACTATTGTCGCACAGAATTAGGTTTCTACCATTGACAACCAGTCAATATCAGTGTTTTACAGCTCCTCCATACTGTTGATGTACCGTACGCTCTATTGGATTTAAGCGTGGTAATCCCCATCCATCAGCTGTTCATTTATATTGTAGAATAAAATGTAATACAATTTTATTTCAAATGATATCGATGCTTGTTTTGGGAGAAGAAGCCTACAAACGCCGTAACGTTACTAAATCATATCAGCGCTGATATGATGGAGGTTCGTCAAGTGGATAATGTTGTTACCATGCAGGCTAAGCTAACACTATAGCTAGTAATACCCATGGTACTGCTGTAGTATCCTACTTTAAGAAACATTCATGAAATGTGTGATGCTATTGCGTTGACGGTATACAGCATTAAGGACGATTGATTCAATCTTGCCCTATGAGGCTTAAAACTAAGGGGGGGGGGGGGCAACATTAAGCAACTTGTTTAAGAGCCAGTGAGTTCTAACATCACGATATTGCTCTTCAATGGAAGAGGACCATTTCATTACCGTCTCTCCCAGGCCTTTGAGTTTCTGCTTCAAGCTCTGGATCTTTAGGTCCTGGTCAGCGAGCAGCATCAGTAAATCGTCCTGCTCCTTCTTGGACTCTTGCACATCCGTTTGCAGCTTCGCCTTCTCAGTTTGCAAGATGGCTACTGTGCTGTTGGCAGAAGCTAGCTGCTCCTCCAGCCCTGACAAGGTCTTAACCTCCTCCTATAAAAAAATAAAAATAGAGTTTGAAGACTAAAGAAAGAAGTGCAAAATAAAAAAAGGGTTATAGTAGTTCATTGTGCCTTTTAACGCCAAAATGAATGGTGGGAGTCATGACTTGGTAAATAACACCGTTAATTAAATAACACAGAATTACTATAAGTGTCGCCTTGTTACAATAAACTGGAAAGTTCAAACATTTTGCGAAAACGCCTCCTTTCAATGCCATAGGTGCTCCCTCAAAAGCTACAACCCATGCATTGGAAACACGTGTCCAAGGCTAGGATATTGTTGTGTACGGTCAGCACAACTTTCTTTGTGTTCCTCTTTACAAAGCCAGCCAGGGCTGTGTAGAAGTGCGAGTGCGAGGACTGCGAGGAGATATTGTGTGAATTGGACAAAAAATAATGTTATTAGCTTACAGTCGTAAACCCTTTAAATTTAAAGAGCTGGTGCTTCACTATGCATGGTAGAAATAGAAAACGTGAAAGAAGAAATATACATGTATATGCCAAGGTTCACACCTTGAGTCTGTCTGTCTCAGACGTTCGTGCAGCAAGTCTGCTCTCCAGCTCTGCCAATTTGGCTCGGTCGCCTGAGCTCTCAGTACTTGAGACTGCCTCCGAGGACTGTAAGAAAAAGAGACGGCGGCAGCATTAGCAGTCTGAGCTCGTGCTGGGACATTTACGTCGTGGCGTCTGGATTGTATTCACCCCAGCCTCTGCTCTCTGTGCGAGTTCCTGCCTTTCTGACTGCAATTGGCTGATTTCTGCTGACTGGAACTGCACCTGACTCCTCAGGGCCTCAACCTCCTGATAGAGAAGACAAACACAACGATAACACTCACAATACACATGGAAGTGAATGCTGGCCATTACCAATATACATCTAATGAGAGCATAGCATTATCTAGCTTGTAACTGGTTCATTATGTGCAGTGGTCAATTATCAGTTCTACCTTGAGTAGATCTGTGTTGTCGGACCCTCCTGTGGCATCGTCTTTAGTCTGTACTGCCTCTGCCCTCTAAAATATCAATCACATGGGGAAATGGAAACTATCGGCCAATAGAAGAATCAATGTTTACTGCAAACAATAACTCCGTATAACAAAGGTAACATTCACGTACAAAACGCACACTAACCAGGGTGTTCACGAGTGCGTCTTTGTCAGAGAGTTGTGCCTGGAGCAGTGTTTGTTGCTTGCGGAGGGCTTCAACCTCATCTCGAAGTTGTGTGAGCTCCTCTGTCTGAAGGCCGTTGATCTGGGAGGCATCTCCCTGACCATTGGTTTGACCCTGGTTATCTTTACCTGGATAACAGTTATGACATCCAGCAAAATGTTAGCTTACATTGATACATTGCTCTTTGTTTAATATGCATCTGAACAGAACCATGTTGTATATTTCAAAAGAATCGTGGATTACTCCTGAACCCACCTAGCTTAAGCTTGAGGATGTTATACTGGTCTTTGTGCTGCTGGATCTGGGCCAGCTGCTGGGTGATCGTTGTCTGCATCTGCTCATTGTGCGACGACAGTGACGCCATCTGCTCCTTCAGCTCCTTCAGCTGAGTGTCCTGATAGGGTAGAACACCACAGACAATGCTATGAACAGCAGAACACAAATGTGTGACCACGCGCATTTAATTAAACTAATTTTACCATTTTATCATGTGGAAAACATCTAGCAGAAATTCTGAAAGCTAATACGGAATAAACAATAGCACAAGCGTGTACCTGGTCTCTGATCAGCTCTTTGTACTGAGTCATGATGCTATCATGCTGTTCCAATGACTTCTTCACCTCCTCTTCTTTCTTCTCCTCTTCGCTGGACTTGTGAACTGCTTTAGTAATCACACCTGAGAAGCAGGGGAGGAGGGGGGGGGGGGGGGCAGCGTCAACAACACACTGTAGTACTGTGGCAAGGCACAGCCTGCGTGGACAGGGCGGCGGCGCGGCGACTGACCCTCCAGGTCTTTGACCAGCTTGGTGAACTCGTGGTCAAAGAGCATCTGCTCTGGCGAGGGGAAGGCGGGCTGTGGTTTCTGGGCGGCGCGGGAGTACAGCTCGTGCTTGGTGATGAAGCCCAGCTTCTCGACAAAGTTCTCCTTCCCAATGCGCTTCTCAATGAGCTGCTTCAGCTTCTCTCTGAAGGAGGACAGTGTGGTACATGAAGAGGAGAAATAGTCCCTGGTTAAGGTATTGCTCAAGCTTTAAAAAAAACAAAACACAGAGTCAGCCATTACGCTAAGGTAAGCTAATACAATTTTTGTTGGTTCTGTTGTTGGTTCAAAACAAAGTGGTGCAGACCGCACCACACAACACTATTCCAGCATGTACAATATAGGGGACTGAGCTTCTGAGTTAAGCGCCTATGGGAGTGAGCTCAAATGTATCTTCCTCCAGAATACCTGACCACCTTAGTAACAATAGTTACAACAATAACTATTATTAGAACTGCACAATCATTGTTAAAGCTCAACCAAACACTTCAAATAAATACTGGTGAATTTGGGGATATTAATAGCAGTGCATTTGACAAAGAAGAGCACTGTAGCAATCAAACGTGGGCTATTGCAGTTGAATTTTGTTAATGGCTGAGTTTCTAAATGCCGAAGTAGCCTGAATGCCTACACACCCTGGAGTAGCATAGTATGGCCCTTTTCCATTGCACTAGCAGGCTCGACACGGCACAACACGGCACTGTCAGCCCAGCGCTGTTGAACGCTGCATTTCCATTACAACCGGGCTTCCCGCTTCAAGGGGTCTTTAACTGATGACGCGCTTATCTTGAGTCGGTCACGTTTAATAACCGATGGAGCAACAAGTAGCCCAATGTAGAGAAACGCTGAAAATAGCCTAGGCTTAGTTAATATAGTATAGTCGCACCAACTTTCTGTGTCTGCCCCGCTAGGATTGCATTAATGAGTGATGACGTAGCCTATAACGTCACAGCGGCTCACTTGGAGACGGGCCGGCTCACTTTGGTTCCTTCTCCAGAGCAGGCCCTTCTCCAGAGCAGGCCCATCTCGGGCGCGGCACGGCTCAAATGTGCCAGTGGAAAAGCCCCAGTAGTGTGATGGCCATTCGTAGCTGAAACCAGTGGGTTTGGTTGTTCTTTAGCAGATAGCTTGTTCTCATATTGTTTGGGTTCAGCCAAAAACCATTAGCATACTGGTGACTTACTTGGTGTAGTTCTCAAGTGAGTTGTCATTGTAATATATACAGATTCCCAGAAGCAGTGCACACAGCCCTTGGACCAGCCTCTCGTCCTCCCCAAGGTTCTCTGAGATCTGACCCGTTAGCTATAAAAGGTCAGGGGGTTAAGGATTATTTCGCTCCAGAGCATATGCGTGGCTGTGCCCTTGAGCAAGACACAGAATCTCAAACAGCAGCACCCATGGGGAGGGGAAGGCTATATTCTCTCTCTCACACACACACACACACCTTGACATTAAGCATTTTGATGTATTTGTCTTTTCGGACAAGTACATTTGTCATTCACTTGTTTAGATATAAAAGTTACTTGTCTGGGAAATAAAAGTGTAATTTATAGTGTGAATAAATGCATTTGTCCCCCTTTGATTAAAGAAGGTGTGCTGTAATAGAGGAATACTAGTACAATTTCTTAAAATCAAAAATTGAAATTTAGCTTACACAAACTGTATCATGTATTTATCTGAAACAAGATAGCAGTACCTTACGGTAGCCTATTTCTATGTAGGATAGCTGTAGTGTAGTCAGGTCAACTATTAAATATAACTAAGGGTTATTTACAAGTTACCAGCAAACTATAGTTAATTATTTAAATTTTTGACAACTATTTACAATAATCTGCTACATGTAAACTAAAGTGAGACTTATTTTAGAGGGATTTGTATATTTTACGGAGCTTTTATTTTGAAGTCAATAAATCTCTTTACGCCAAACACAGCGGACATTTTTTAACTTGAGTGAGAGCGGAGATGGGAGACGAGCGTGGCAGTGCATGGTTAAAACACACGGAAATAGTTAAATCATGCATATTGGGTTATATTTCACTATTAAAGTTCAGATGATCAGCCTGCGCTTAGACATTTTCCTAATGGCTTAGCCTACCCATGCTTTTCAAATGTGCGTTTAAGCCCTGTAGTCAGCATTACTTTATAAGCTACTGTCACTGTGTTTTCTAACCATTTACTCCGTGAAAGAAATACATGTCTTGTACTGGTACTCATCTCAATCGTAAGTGGCTGTAGTGGTCAGTAAATACATATTCTGCCTTTGCCAACCACGTCTGAATGACATCTGAATTCAATTCTATGCCGTGAGAAGAATAAATGACAATAGGTTCATTTATTTTTTATGGCAATTTGAGAAAGTACAAGGTGTGGAGTTTGAATTGCAGTCGTTTTGTGAGTGGAAATTAGTTACCTATAGGCAAATTATCTTAACAAAGTCGATGTCGGAGAGGCACAGTAATACATCCGCCTCGCTGCGCTCTGCTTCTGAAATGCTCCTGGTAAGTTGACGTCTCGAGAAAATGGAACAAACCCGCGTCGGAGACAGAATGCGTCGGTGCCATAATGTGCCGCACACACCGGTGGAATCAGAATCATTTCAGTGCATGCATAGGGCTCTATATTATATTTAAACAGAACAATTCATTAAAATAACGTAACAAATGACATCTCTGCCTATATTGAAGCTATATTTTTCATTATTGACATTTATATTTTAAATCGGACTACTTGTTCGGTCGGCAAGTAAAAGCCTCTTGCCCCTTCAAAAATCAAATTGTCGTGGACAAGCCTTAATGTCAAGCTCTGATTAATTGATTTGTTTGTGTATGTATACACACACACACACACACACACATGTGTGTATTTTTTTTTTATACACACACATTGAATTATTGTCCAGCCCTATGTAATACCGCATCCAGTAAAACATAAGTTCAGAAAGTCTAATGATTCACAGGGACCCAGTTTGAACCAGCAAAGAAAGTACAGAAAGAGATATTACCTTTGTTGACAAAAGTGAAGTGTGGTTTCCCCGTTTGTGATTCAGAAGACACAACACCATCTGACAGTAACAGAGATGTGTTTTGTAAGCAAAGCCATATAGGCTTGGAAAGTGAGCAGAGAGGAAGACCTTTAATGTTCTGACCCAACACCATAACAGAATTAGCCAAAATGTGTCTACACAGAAAAAACAGCTGCAAGGTGAAGCCCAAGACAGCACACTGCACAGCAGAGCAGATGTCTAAATTACCAGGCCTGGGTCCACGTTGTGCGAAGACGGGTCTGTCGCGGGTGCGTTGGTCCCTTGGTCGGAGAGGAGCTGCCTGACTCTCAGGTTTGGCTTCCACTCTGGGCTGATAAGGGTGGAGCACAAAATATTTGAGAACACAGTTTATTTAACACATTACTAGAGATCACGAAACCACCAAAATAATACAAACATTTAAAGTAGGCTATTGCTACTTTACAGTTCTTTGGTATTTCTTCCCTCACAAGATAATCACGATCACAATTCCATAATTTATATGTGCTCTACATGACGTGGTGGTTACCTGCGAGCTTGGAGCTTTAACAACATGGGGTGAGATTCCAGAAGAAGAGACAGTGCCACTAGGTGGAAGGTTTTTACTGGTCACTGATGCCCAAGAGAAAGCCTGCGAGGGGTGCGATAATGCATTATAGAAGTGAAAACCCTAAAATATCTGGTAATGACAAAGTGGGGTGGCAAGAGCACTTTTTGAGAGGTCCAGTCTAGTCTTCATAGCATTTTGCTTTATAAAAAATAAACTTGAACGGTATAATGAATATCAATTTTGATGATATGTCAAGACTATGTACCTGCATTGTAGATGTACTGGGGGAGAATGTTTAAACTTGAGTGGTGCGTGCGACGTACAATGGTAGTAGGAGTGGATATTCATAGTTAATTAAAAAAAATCTTAAATCACAGGTTTTTTTAAGACCTCATGGATGTATGTTTTACTTCTATTGGAGGAGGATTCATGTTTGATGGGACGGGGGACGGGGGGGTCCTTCCCCAGATATTTGAGTATCAAGCACTTATATTTTCTGAATTCTTGTGAATTTCAAAGCTCCAGTTTGTGCCTTACCATTTATGGTAAAGGTACGTTTATATAGGCTAAAAGGAAAACAAATGCATAGAATGCAGTAGGCTTAAAGGCTCCTGTAGATCAACTTTTGTTTGGAGCAGTAACTTCTAAATTTGGCACTGAAGGCACTATTCACATCAATGATACATTACAACATTTAAATGAAATGATAAACCCCCGCACTTTAAATAGTTCATAGTCTGCATTTCAGTAAGATTTATAGTCAAGTTCAAAACTTTATGCACAATTAACAACATTGAACTTTGAGCCCCTCCATGTCTTAAATCGTTGTAATTAGGCAATTTTACTGATGTTTGATGATACTGGGCTATGTGATTCACAAAGCTAACGTTAGCCTTCCTATAGCATTACATATACACTATTGCCTAGAAGGATGATTGGAGTACAAAAAGAGTAGCCCAGTACTAGTCTACAAGCGCTGAACCACAAGCAGATCAATAAAGGCGCACAGAGAAGATATTTGTTAGTTGTTGCAACGTCACGCTGTAAAAGACAATTGACGCATGAAACACATGTGAAACAGTTACTAGCTTATTCAATGCAAGTCCGGTGGGTAGCTGGGGTGTGTTCCATTTATTGGTGGCTTGGCCGGCAATGTTTAGGCGAGGTAGAACACGCATGAGAGCACCGCCCCTTTGAGCAACAACTGACTACTTATTTGTAAACGAGCGCAAGGAAGTAAAGTCAGTCTGCATGAATAAGCCTATATAGCAGGTTAATATGCTCAATGCATGATATAGGCTATACACTTTTTATTTTATTTAAGGTGCATCTGTTAATTACACAAAGATTTTTCTAGTGAAATTATAACCAAATGTCAATGTTTTGCATTCACTTGAACCAAGGTACTACCGTACTGGAAGAGATTAGGATGAGAGCATTTTGCTGCACCTAAAATAACATGACAACTAAATCAGACTGTTATGAATTCATTTATTTTCATTATCAATTTAAAGTGTGTTTTGTAGCCCTCATTAATAAAATTGTAAAGCAGACACCTGTGCATGTTTAGTTTAGCCTAGATGTTAACATTTATGGGGTAGGCTAGTGGTACCGTATGGCACTAGTGAGGTGACAAGAAAAACTAAAAGAAATTGTAGACTACAATGCAATGTGACAATAGCTAGTTTACTTAAAGCTGTAGTAAGCAACTGCACTGTCAATAGGCTGTATCTCATTGGTCTGCTGGCTGCCTGTTCTCTTTGTGTGTAGCATATACCCAGCCCTGCCTCTTTAAATACTGAACACTAACAAAGTGGTGCAGAATGCACAACACAACAAAATCCTAGCCTGCGCTATGCGTTTGTGTGGTAGGCAGAGTTTCTGACAGTAGCAAGAAGTTATTTTGTTTGACAAGTTCTCTCTAGAATGATTTACCTAGCTAGACCTACGGCCCCGATCACAGAGATTGGCTGCCTGGGCCAAAGAGACTGCTGCAAGGAGTGCGCAAGAGAAAAGCGTGCCAGGCACGCCGTACCATAGGAAAACAGGGTTCCACATAGGTGTTAATTAGCGCTGTAGAATACTTATAAGTAAATAAAACAGGTGTATGGAATGGATCCGGTGTACTGTAAATCTTTCCTACCTTTTCAGATTTACCTGTTGTAATGCAAAATAAGAGATCTGTCACTGCAGCCTTGTGAACGCTTTTGTGACAAGTCAGTCTCGCCAGTCGGTTTTTACATTGTGCTGTGCACTTTTGTTTGCAGTTACAGTAAATCATACAGCACGTCGGCTTTAACATTGTGCTGCACACTTATGTGTGCAATTAGGGTAAAACATACACAGGCAGAGTTTTTATATTTGAGTGTGCAATAACTATAAATCATATTCAGGCAGAGTTATTACATGTATGTTAGCAGTAACGTTTAAGGCTCATTAATAAAAATGCAGTATAAATTTCATCATAGTTTTTATTAGCAGTGATCTGTTTTAACTTATCTTGTTTTCATCATGGAAAATGGGTTGTTTATTAAACATTTGACCATTTTTGTCAAAGAAATGAACACTGGTTCACATGCTATGAATAACTGCTTTTGGGCATCTCGGGTCAAAAAGCTGAATGTTGCGCTTGCAAGCAAAATCGACATTCATACCTTGGGTGGCTCCTGGGTGTGTGGTGGGGACTCCACAGGAACAGGTGAAGGGGCCTTCTCCTCTACCTCCTCCAGAACCTTTTCCTCTCCTTCAGGTTTCATCTCTTCTACTTTGGCCTCTGGTTCAGGCTCTGGTTCAGGCTCAGGAGCTGGCTCCTCCATAGGCTCCTCTACGCCGTTGCTGCACAGCACAAAGCAAAACTTGTGTTTATTTCCATAGACGAGCAAATAAAGAAGAATGCTCAATGCAAGTCAACTGAGAGGAGGTGTTTGCGTTTGCTAAATTAACGTACGCGACAGGGTGTGGTTCATAGTAGCTGGAACTGGGGCTTTCTTGAAGTGGTTCAGGGGAGGGTTGCCTCTCCTCTTGCTCCTCTTCAACTTCCTCCTCGGATTCTATTAAAAACGACATTATAGCCACGGGCTCAAAGGACGGGCACAATCATATCAAACAAGGTCGATTATGTATTCATTATTAAGTGCCGTACCCTCGTCAAGCTCAGCCTCTGAGTCACCGAAAACTTCATCTTCATAACGGAAGATGTCGTTGTGGACGTAGAATTTATTTGCGACAGAACCCTAAAACGCACACCAAATGTGTCATGCAAGAACAAATTGTTTTTGCCACATCGTGGTCAGTTTCCAATATCCCAACACAAAAACATCAATTAAGAATGATCTGAACTTACTTCAGGGGCAAGCACAAACGTTTGCATGAATTTTCTCATAGGTTGGCCATTGTTGGACAGCTCTCCAAGGACTTGCACAACGACTCCATCACTCAGTGTGGCATGGGCATCAACGTGCCTGATCTTTGTATGGCATTCACTGAACTGCAGAGACATGACCTTCTTATGGATTTCCTAAATACAAACAAAACAAACACAAGTAAACCAGGCAAATTCATTATTAGAGATTAATATGCCATTGCTTTTGTGCCAAAGAATGATCAGATATCTGTCCTGAATCTTTTTTTACTTAAATAGCATGCATTAGTGTTTAATAAAACAGAACTGAATGAATGATTCATGAAAACATGCTCTACTATTTGCACTGCAAGACATTAATATCTTTGCAATAAAATGTATAGTGGTAAGATGGGGATACTCTAGGATGCTAGCATAGCACTACTACAGTATCAGCAGCACCATTAGCGTTATGGAGAGTGAAGGGACCATCAACACCTTTCACTTCTCTATGAGATTGCTTATTGTGGACCAAAACACCTACCGCTTGCCCGTATACTGCTTCAGCCAGCTTCCCATTAGCATCAAGTCCTCCATGAACATATGAAGAATTCCTTCCATAGAACCTAAAGATAGAACAAGCATGTCAAATGTTTAATATAACTGCTGTTCCTCAATACATTTAAAATTACACGCATATGCATGAAGTGGAAATACCTGTGGAGGAAGTCTGGTGCCTTATTTAACAATGTGTAATACTGCCTCACAAACTCCCGCCCTACAAGCAGGGGACTTGGCTTCTCCATCACCATTTCTTTGGTAAACAATAGTAAGTGCTGAAAAACAACAACGAGCAATTATTTAATGCATGTGATTTAGTATTAATATTACAAACAAGCTCGCTTGACTCAACAGAGCTTGTTTGTAATAATAATTAAGTATAATATACTCAAAACTGTGCCATATCTGGCACACGAGAACACGAGATTTTAACAATGTTATGTTGTAATCCAGGTAAATTAGGAGGAACATATACATACACATGTCTAACTATTGTACATAATTTTCTTAGTACCGTATGCATCTACTATTAATTCCTCATTACCGGTACAGTAATAAACATATTACTAGCCGAGAGGCTATGCGAACTGCGCCATCGAGTAAGTCTGTCATGAATACTGGCGGACAAGTTAAAACGACGTCTAAATAAAACATTAAAAACAGTACCGGTATACGGTAGTACTTCTATAACTCACTTTTGTCTCAGAAATGTACTGTCGGCGAACTTATGCATCGTTTTCAGCACTCGCCTCTGCTAATATTAAAAGGCTAACATTAGCTCGGTAACAGAGACCAAACCCCGAAATAATCTAACACGCTGACAGCAAACACCGGCAAAATCCTGTAAGCTAACAAAAGCTAGTTATCGCTAGCTAACTTGTGGCGTCGTTCTTTTTCCTAGCGTACCGTACAGGCAGACCTGACAAAATATAGCCTACCGGTACTAGCAGTGCTGCTGAAACTCAAATTTAACGTCAGTTAACACGAAAAGTTGCAACGTTATCATTTTCCACACGACGTCACTTTGGACAAATGTATTTACAAACATTAGATGGATTTTACTAACATTATAACTGGGCAAAATACGGGAACATTAGCTCAGATCAAATCGTAGCATTGCACAATTGTGTTTCACTGGAAAGGCCCAATACAATACAATACAATAGGATCACCTACCCAGTTCGTATTAAATAAATCACAAATGTTTTACACATATGGTCAATTGTAGGCAATTAAAACATGTTATAATAATAGGCTATGCCAAGGCCCATTACTATGGCGACTCTATGGCGAAATATCACGTTAGCAATGTTGGCTAACGCAAATGAAACAAAGGAACAGTGTGGTTCACAAATTTGCTAGACAATAATTTTTTATGTTTTTATTTTCATTTTGATCTAGCATATAATTGTAACTACTCGTGCCAACTAGAAATTATGCATAAAAAGCACTTATATACATTTGCTGCCTGACTTGTAGTTTCGATCTGGAGAAAAAGCATTGCACGTTGAGCACAGCGGCTAACGTTAGCAAGTCGAGGTCGCTAAGCTAACGTCTTCACGTCTCTACCGTAGCTAATGTTAGCTAGGAAGGAATCTTAACTTACCTTGTGAAAGACCTATCTAAGTGGATAGAATAATTTTGAAATAAATAAGTACGAATATTAACGTAACCAATTGCAACCCTGAAATACAACGTATTCCAGCTGTAAATTCTGGTATTTCACACGCTCTATTACTGAGACGTTATGATCAGAGATTGGATATTTAAAGTGGTAGCTTCGATTTATTGTAATACCCCTGCAGTCTGGGGCAGGGAACCCCATCACAATGGTTTAGCCAATAGAATGTTTACACTGGAGAACATTTATGACGCGCAAAATCAAGAGGGGACATTTGTAAAAATGAATGTGCCACTTATTGATTATCCTTTCTGATGTATAAACACATAGGACGTTTCTCTCTCCAAAAACTGTTTAAAATATAATAGGCAATGCATTTTCTATCGTTGACTCCTCCTACACTATACAGCTTTATATTTTAGATATTTATATTTTGAGCCACTGGCTGACGAGTTAGTAGGCCTATTGAAAAGCTAAAAATACTGGTTTCAGCTGTCCTTACCACACAACTTGGCACATGGGTAGGTGCCATAGAGCTTTATAATAACGGTAGGTAGTACTGTAGTCGATGTCATTGTCCATCAGTGCTTACCATTAAAACGTTGTTAAAAACCTAAGAAAAACATTCATGCAATTTATTTGCAGACACGTCTTTCCCTAAAGATGAACATTAGCAGCAAACACATTTTCTATTTAGGCTGAAGGTCTGTTATTGTGTGAGAATAATGCCATTATACCAAAAACCTCGGATTACACCCCCCTACTTTCTTACATTCAGTACCTCTCTCTCTATGCGTGCTGTACCCTGAACACCTCTTTTCTTTGTTTTCAGGCCGATGTGCATGTTAATGCACACGTGTGTGTGTGTGTGTGTGTGTGTGAGACATGTTTATGGTACAGCTCCTGCCCGGTGATGTCATCAGAGAAAGATGCTGCCATGGTCACGGACAATGTGTGGATGTCGGTGGCTGCCTTTCCGGCAGCCATGTCTCCTGTGTTGGGATAGTGCTGCTTGCTATTAGGCTACAGACCCAATGGCTGTTGAGCAGACCTGGTCATGACTAGTACAATGATTAGTACAGACCTGGGACTTCAAATCTCCTGTGGCTTCTGTCAATACTACATTTGACAATTCACTCATAATTTAGTAACTTACTAAATGTATACTGCACAATGTGATACATTTCGTTCAATGAATAATTGCTTATTCTTCTTGCTGTTGTTGTTTCCCTATCGACTCCTAATTCATCCTAACAGTCGTGGAAGGGTGACTCTGTGGTCCCTTTCCAAGGTTTCCTTCATTTTTTTCCCTATGAGTTTTTTTAATGGATGTTTTTCCATGCCCGGGATGAGGAGCAGGTTAAGGGGGTGTTGTTTGTTTCCATGTGAAATGTGGGCTGTACAGACCTTTGAGACCTTTGTAATGTGATTAAGGGCTTTATAAATATACTTGACTTTACTTGCCATCTAGTGGCACTTTAAAGAGTTATCATATTGTCACTCTATAGCCATAACTATATAATACATGCAGTATTAATTTTTCATATAAATAAATTTAAATCAAACACAAATATAAAAATAGCCTAAATGTTGTTCTGCAACTCATGGTCGATTTCTGTTTTATTCAATGACGCTTAATGTGGAATAAAAGTATTTTGTTCTAACAATTTTCAGGAACAGTTCCATTTTGAGAACTACTGACCTATTAGTCAATATGAAGTATATGTATTTCAGTGACTGTTGCATTTTATGCCTATGAAACAATAGCCTTCCCTATATGCTACAGGGACTATCATGGGATGAGGTGCCACATCAACAGCTGTAGGGTCTTCATATCCTTTGATGTGTGTATATAGCCATTCCTTGAAGTCCCAGTTCAGATGAAAGTAACCTTTAGTGTCAAGAAAGCCATTCACACCTCTGAATTTGTCACAGGGTTTTCTTGTAAGTTGGTATATAATTATGTAGCCGTTCATATCAGTGAGTGTGGTGACCCTGTATCCTAAAGTTTAAGTAGCAAACGTTTGTCGATTTGACCAACAATGTCCAACCTGGACACAGAGCACAATCAAGCGGTCAAATAGGTGTTTTACTTTTTGAGTTAGACCTGCCCATTGATTGAAACGAATTACATTATATAACGTATTCACAAAAAACGAATTACAGTCAAACCATAAGAAAAAGTAAAAACGTTTTGGGTTGATGAAAAACGAGACCAAAAAAATTACAGTAGGCTTGTTGATTGTCAACCTCGAAATGTCACTCTCTCCCCAAAATGTTCACAAATCACAACCCCTCCAATCCAGATAAGTGTCTTTGGGAGTTAATGCGCTTCCATAGCAACCCATGTTTCCAACGCAAAGTTATAAGGAAGATCTGTGTAGGCCTATCTAGGGAGGTCTACTTAACTCCTTCCCTATATAATTGTATATCGTTTGTGGTATTGGGTTATTACATTACATTTCTTTTATTTCAAAATGCAATAACAAAATAAATGTTTTCACAACTCACAAATAATTATAGGACTATATGTGGCTTATCAAATATTTAACAGAAATAGTTTACAGTTACGTTACGTTTGATTAGAGTGGTTTCCAGAGGTGCTTGTCTGTGACGCCATGACATCCAATGTAATCTGATTCTTTAACAAATGAGAATGTGGGATTCTGACGGAACAGCTAGGAACAAGATGGCTGGTCCAAAGAAAAGCGTTTTATTCCTTTTCCATTAACAAAACGTTTAGATGGAATCGTCAACTCGAAGTGTTTAACTTGGACAATATTTGGTGCCACTATTTTAAACCTTTGGGTATGTCTGGTAATTTAACGCAAATGCGCAATCAATGCAAACGTAGCCTAAGATTGCGCTCTCAAGCAATAATTTGTACTTGTTTCAGACTGAAACAATGTAACCAAAAATCTTTAAATTATGTAAAAGTACAATTAGCATATTAATGAAATGCCCATTGGCTAACAAAATAAGCTAACGAACTTAAACTAGTTAGGCCTACTATAACTGAATATATTTTCCGATGGCTGCGTAATATTATTGTGTTAAGTGTGCTGGTCTAAGTTGCAGCCTATTTGAGAATTTAGAGAGTAGCCTATTCGACACTAATAAACTAGGTATTGTGCCAAACAAGATTTTTAACTCACTCAACAATGAGCTCGACGCGAGTCAGATCGCAGAAACCGCAAAACCAAACTGGCAAACACCCCACGGGCGCAACTAGTGGGTCCCTACCACACAGGTTCGACTCAAGCGAGGGGATTGAAATGGAAAATATTCAGCACCAGGACCTGGGTCTTGGAGGAGTTACATGCAGCCCATCTCCACCCTCGAGACAAGCGTGGAGTCGGGATAACCCGGGGTTCGAGCCTGAAGACGAAATCATGGAGGCCGACTGGCCTCCGGCGAGTCCTGGGCGGAGGTCAGTTTCCACAGCCTCCAGCAGCAGTTGTAGCAGCGGCCTGGGCAGCTACACCGGCGGGGGGAGCAGTACACACATTCACCGTGGAGGACTTTATCCCACCCCGACAGTCGACGGTCAACAGCAAGACAGACTTGAGCACCGGACCTGTGTGAAACAGATACTTCAAAAAATCAGAAGTTAGTGACGCTATAAATTCTATGCAAACATAAAGGTACACTCCGCAATTGTGTTATAGTGACTGGGGTATGAATGCTATCTCTACTGAAGCAGTAGAAAGGAATGCAAACACTCAAATCAAAGCAACAAAGTTTTTGTAATGCTGCTTTCAACCACAAGGGTAACAACCATAATAATGAGTGTAGTTTTAAACAAACTGCAGCACTGCAGCTATGATATAAGAGCAATTACTATATATCAGATATCCAATCAGATTCATGTGTCTCATGTCTAGTCCGCACGTACACAGATAACTTTTTAAACATGGATTTCCCTGCTTTGTGATTTTATTTATATATAATATATAGTAATAAACTTGTAACAGCTTGAGGCATTTGTGATGTGAGATATACTGTGTATATATATATATATATATATATATACATACACACACACACACACACACACACATATACATCAAGTCACAGACTAATATACTGTGTGAGTGCAGATGAAAGGCCAAACTGCATAGAAAAAGCGACGTATTTCAAAATAGACGTGTACGTACTAGGCATCAGTCTGACTGCTCAAATTGGAGTTAAAAGTGTATTTTGCAGTACTTGCAATGCTCTTGGCCCCGCTCTTTTGCTGCACAGGGAAGCCCACTGACTATGTACATTGCGTTGTTTCATGCTAATGTACAGTATGAGCCTCCATCACACTCACCAGTGAAGCGGAGCACACAAACTCACTGATGTTGGTATACATTGCAAAGTTCATGCTAGTCAAGGTGGGCCTCAATGTACAGGGAGAGAGCATTGCGAGTAGGGTGTGGTCAAAAGATCGATTCTCCAATTAAAATCAAATTATCCGATATCGATTTATTAAAAAAAATCAAAAAAAATCACAAGTGCGATCTTTTAATACCATTTGCAACATTTGTGTACTTTCCCCTTTAAGACCGTAGGGCCGTCCATAAATGTTTCAGATTTTTGTTTAAGTGACAAGCGGTGTGCCAAATTGTGTATGCTTGCTGAAATTCCAAAAGTGGATTTTATTTTTCTGGGATGTATTCCTGCTCAAAAATATTTAAACTTGTATCCAAGGACATTATGAATTATAATATAAAACAAAAGGTAAGGTTATAATAAGGTAAAATACTTTAGAGTCATAGGATAATTGCAAAATATACTTTATATTATATGGGGCTTCTATTGTACAAATGTGCCCTATAGAGGGTATGCGCAACTTATTTCCGCATTCTGTAAAACTGGTCTCACTGCTTCCGGTTAGGTGCTATATGAGCTGGAATATGCCTTCTTTTATTAAAGATGCTCCAGAAACTCCTAAAAATAATAGCTATCAATGTCCATCGAGTTGTGACAATATTAGGTAAACTATTAAAAACTGTTTGCACAAAAAAAAAAAAATTCTATCAATATACAATCTGAGCAGGGAGTCTATTCTCTCTCTGTTACTTAACATAATGCTCAACACACTCTCCTCACACATGTCGACAAGTTCGATTTCAGAATAAAAAGCAACAGACAAGCTACGTTATGCTGAAGATTATAACATGTAAGATTGCGTAGGCTACTATCTAGCAGCTAGCGCAAGCATCCAGCTTTAGCCTAATGTACAGTGAACGGTATGTTTACTGTACATTAGGCTATAAACAATGAAGTAACGTACTGTATGTAGCTCATTGCCTGTTCAAGCTGTTAACTCGTCGAAATATAGTGTCAACAGATTCATTGTACTGGTTGAACAAATAATGGAAATATATAAATAAATGTTTGCTAGATGTTACAAAATAATTGTCTGCAGTGTGGCAGACCTAAAGTCATAAACCGAAGTAAATAAGATAATGTACAAATATTGTCCTGACCTGCTGTACAATAAAACGTTTGTGTTTCTTAGTTGTAGCATTCATATGTAGTTGTAGCATATTCGTATTTCTTTTAAATAAATAAGACCACTTGTAGGCTACAGCTACAGGAGTCATATACTAAGGCTAGGTATATTACTGTTCAGCACAGCTGTGATTATCTCCGGCATTCAGCTGCATAGACACTCGTCCATTCTAAATATAACTTTAATATTGTTGGTTGATGATCGTTAGGTATCGGTCAGAAAAATTAAAAAAAGAGCATTAGGTTATGTTGTCTGATTATCCAAAAGTGAATATTATGCTGACAGTTTGGTTGAAACTAAAGTAATGTTACCACCGATAACCAGCAATGAGATCTGTTTTCCTGTTTGACATGACCCCTATTGTAACGGAAAAATCCCCAGATCGATATTGGATCGAAAATAAAATCGATTTGCAACACATGCAGATAGGCTGGTGATGTCTGGACACACTAATCTGATCTGTTCACTTGCAAATAAATGTGGAACGTTATCTCTTTAGATCTTATCTGAGAAACAAATCAGATATGTCTGCAGTGTGAACATAGCCCAATGTCTAGCTAAACCAATTTATTAAAAAAAAACACTACCTGCTCAGATAGTCTTTGGGCGGCCTCTTTTGGGTCATGGCATTGGTTGATAATGTCACAAATCTCTTGGCTGTTCATGATGAAATTAATGCCATCCGTAGTCAGTGCCAAGAAGGAGTCGTGGACATGGTGCAACTAAAAACGGAGAAAGAGACCACTTCTATTAACCATGTTAAACCAGTCTAACCAGATGCAAAAGTTAAGACACCTACCGTAATCCTTTTTGTTTCAGGCTCAGCAATCACCCCCATGTTCTTGAGGTCAAAGTCTCCAATGCTGCGTGTCATGGCTAGTCTTCCATTGACATTGGCCTGCCCCAGACTGTTCCAGGTAACAAATCCTCCACTCTTCTTGATTCTTTTAGGAGAGGATTGAGAAAGGGGGGCAGAAATAAAATGTGTACTACGAGGAGCTGAAGGGGAGGACTTTTTCTTTGCCATGATTTGCATGCACACTGCCTGCAATTTGTATCCACCCTGCCCCAAGTACTCTTTGTAATTTACATATGAATTATGTTGCTCTGCTTTGAATGTGAAGTATTAAAGTGTATAGTCATCTATTGTAAGCTAATACACTTTATCGAATTCACCAAATATGTCCTTTAAGTTATCTTACGGTTCTGTGCGTGCTGAAAACTAATTTGGTCTTCTACACAGCCCTGGCTCCAAAAATAGGAACATAAGCAAAGTGGCAAACACAGCTCACAACAACAATGCCTTAGGCTTCGCGATGAGTTTCAATGTTTGATTTGAGCTTGAAGTTAGCAAGCATTCTGGAGAATGACTAACTCCGCCTTTGACACATTATGCATGCTGTAGGCATTATATAGAATACCAAATTTTATATATATATATATATATATATAAGATCACAATTCAGACAAGCACTAAATATATATAAATTGGATGTTTAACCTGTCAGATCAAAGAAATGGTGTGGCGTGCCCCCAAAAAAAACAAGCAAAAAAAAAGGAAGAAAAAAAACTAAAGTGTGTCCACTCATTGATCGTCAGCTCCATGTTTGTGCAACAGGCTTTGCATCATCTCCAACTTAAGGGGTGCTATCATAAAATTCAACATTTTCCAGTGGTGTTGTCTGAGGAGACCAGTGACAGCTCCTAGTCATGAATTTAGGGAGGGCTATGGTTTTGTTGACCCCTTCAATAGCCCATGTAAATTAAAGGCATCTAATTAAATCATTCTAGAGAAAGCTTGTCAATCAAAACAAAATAACCTCTTGCTTCAGTCAGAATGGCTAGTATATTGTTGTGTGGTGCAATCTGCACCACTTTGTTAGTGTTAGTATTTACAGAGGAAGGGCTGTATAGGCTAACATCATATTTGATCCAGCACAAACACCGTGCAGCCAGCAGACCAATGAGATATACTGTAGCCTATTGTGAATTTGACAGTGCATTCGCTTACCGGTACTACAGCTTTAAGTCAACTAGCTATTGTCACATTGCAATGTAGCCTACAATTTCTTGTTACCTCACTAGTTCCATACCACTTGATGGCAACATATAGGCTAAACAAGCAGAGATGTCTGCTTTACAATTTAATTAATAAAATGTCTTAAATAAGGGCTACAAAACACACTTTAGATTGATAATGAAAATACATGAATTCATAATAGTCTGATTCAGTTGTCATGTTATTTTAGGTGCAGCAAAATTATCTCGCCCAATCTCTTATAGTACAGTAGTAGGCTACCTAGTCTATGGCCACCTTGGTTCAAATGAATGCAAACATTGACTTTTGGCTTGTTTAGATATTGTTAAAAATGGTTATGGAAAAGCACAATTGCATACACACTAGACAAACCTACTTATTATTAATACACAACAATGTGCGAGGGTGAACCTTTCTGGCCATGTTGCATAGACAACGCACGTCACTAACAGATATCTACGAGTATTGTGGATGACGCAAACATGTTAGTGCAAGCAACCCCGGAAAGCATAGAGAAAGCATTGCAGAGCCTGCATTTTTGGAAAAAAGATTTTAACGTGAAGGCCTATGAGAGCAATCGGGACAATTTCAGCCATAATGAAATCTCCCCAAAAAGGGGCTGGAGGCTATACGTACGCCACAGAACACTGGACGCTGATTGGATTAAGATGTTTCGAGGCAGGACAGTCAGCTAGCGTACACTGATAAATTTGAAATTCCTTCCTCTCTCTCTCTTTGGTGATGTGTTGCCCAATCTCCCCAAGAAACATACCGTCTGTCCCTGGAAGAGACCCAAATGTGCTAGAATCTGTCCACAATGGAAATGATTGTGTAAAACAAGACCCTGGTGTAACATGTTGCAAAACAAAGTGCAACAACAGTATGTTGAAAGAGAGAGAGAGAGAGAGAGAAATGTCAATGTTCAGTCAGGATTAAATGGGGCCTATAATCCCATCTCCATGCAAGCATGTGTGTACCTCTCCTTCTCTTCCTTCCTCTCAGGATTGTGATCAACAGTCAGCTTGAGCGCCTTGCCTTTCCGGCACATCATCGCACGGCTGTCACCCACACTGGCTACCACCAGCTCAATGCCGTCCCTCAGCAGTGCCACTGTAGCGGTGCTTCCTGCAGTTATCCCAGACGCTACAGAGACAATGAACTGTCCATTAAATGTATACAGTTCACATTATTGCATGTACAGTCACACAAACCGACAGACAAGCATGCAGACATACAGAGTTCAATTTCATACAATAGGGGACACAGTAAAGCATGCATCTTAAATTGGTTTTGGCACAATAGTTCAGCGCACATTACACTTCTCAAGCTGTAGGTTATATTAGTACTCTCTCGGTAGTATATATTGTTACATGAAAGCTTGTTAAATGTATTTGCCACATACTGAGAATTTGCATTACACAGTTTAACTTAATAAATCCAGCTTCACGTATACATCCACCTTGCTGGTAGATAGAAGTTTCCTCCACAAAGAGTATATTCATCATAATCAAACTAGTTCACATAACAAGGGTCAATCATTTACACATGCAGCAAAGTGTTTAGTTTAAAACTATGAAAACATTGCTCATTAGGGTTTTGTTTGTGTTGGCAGTGCAATATAGACGGTGAGCTGAAGTGACTTCAGAAAGTGTCACAGGGTTTACAGTATTTGCCAGGTTGACGTGATAATGTGGTTGCTTGGGTGATGTGGCCAGTAGAGCTGGAGAGGGACATGTCAATCATGCAGCCAGGACAGGGCCAAACACAAACAGAAAATGATTTGATCGCTCAGAAATTTTAGACTGAGCTTTTATAACAAGTATACTATTTTAAATGAAGCTGCAATTAATCCTTATTATTGGATAGATTGCACGTCAATAATTTGTCTTTGTAAAAATTCTATTTACATTCTGATTATGGTGCACAGTCAGCCTAGCTTAAGTGGTAAACGAAGGCACTTTTGGTTGGGAAAGAACCTCACAGACACCACCATACCCATACCCAAGACAATACAGCAGAGGGCATTATAAACAGTACACATCCAACTACACGACCACCTTATATGCACTCTGAATTTATCCGTAACCTTTTAAAAGTGCTTAAATGGTGTGTTACAACAGTATTAATGTCAAGTTTAAATGTGCTCCTTTTTGTTCTATTAAGCATACCAAACAATTGGAAGATTGGATTGAACACTGACAAAAACAATTTTACACTTTTTAGACGGACGGAGATCTATCTGACAAGCAGCTAAGCAAACACTTGGTGGGAGAGAAAAAAGAAAAGTAAGAAAAGAGAGCGAGAGAAAGATGAGGAACCTTCCAGTAGTCCAGGATATAGGACCCGCTGGACTCTCCTTCAATATCTAGCCCCTCGCCATCCACAATGGTGTCAACGGCCTCCAGCTCTTAGCTGGGTCAGCAGCTGCCATAGATAACATGCATACACACACACAGGCATATTGGGACATTTCACACAGCATGGCCCAATGTGGCCATGTCACAGGTATACTAACTTCTAGCTGAACAGATGCAGTCATCAGAAAAAAGGCTATCATCATCACAGGTTTAAAGTCCCATCAGGTACTGGGAGAATAGGTTTGTTGTGTTTGAGCCATGCTAACCACCATTTCAATGCTAGTGTTCAATACGAAACACATGAAGTAATAGTAACATATTCCTGCAGTGCCGGAGACAGACTTAGTTTTCGCTACTTAAAGAGTTTATTTGACCAATTATTAAGTTACTTAAATGACCTACAACCAAAAGTATAGGGTGACATCTGAACAGAGAGAAAATATTAAGACTAGAAAGTCTGCATGTACATGCTGAAAAATAAATATGTACTGTATGTTCTCAACAAAACAATAAATGCAAAATAAATAACAGCCAGTACAATTGCTTTGCATTTGTCTATATAGAAAGTCATATAACCCTACCATTTGGAAAGAAGTGTAAATGCTTTGCAAGAGCTTTGTCTACTGCAAGGAATGCTTTCGTTAAAACGAATTCCAGATTTTCCTCATCTGCAACCAGATCCCTGAAATTAAAAATTATAGAAAACATTAGGCATAGCAGACCACATTTCTGAGTAAGAATTAGTTAAGTATTTTTGTTTCCTGGAAAAGGTAAACGTAACCTCATTAAGGATTACTTTTTAAAAGTTGTCTTAGTGGTTATACGTGAAATGTCAAAAGCAAACAAACAAGAATATCAGGATGAGAAAATGTACTTTGAAAACATTCAACGAATTAAGTTATATTTAAGCAAATTACAATTACATTCTGTTCAATACATTACATTATTGCATTTTAGAACTTTAAAATTAAACACTTGGTTACCTACTTGATATACTTTTCCATGTACTTGTCACAAAAATCAGCAGCCTCTGGCCCACTGTGACCATCAAACACAGCAAAGTAGAGGATGTTGTCAGTCATTTGAGAAACCTGGAAACGGTCCTCATTGTCCTTACGCTGACCAATTAGCGAGGCACAGCCCACCTTGGACAGGCTGACCTTTGGGATGGGCTTGCCATACTTGATGCTGGGCGGCAGCAGAATGGGCTCGTCAATACGGTTGTCCCAGATGCCAAAAGAGTCCCAAGTGGTGGGGCGACCGCTACTGTCTGGGTCAAAGCGTGTGTTGCTAGGACGCGGTCCAGACGGGCAATAGAGGTGCCTTTGGAAGCTAGTAAATTGGAGATGGTTGTCCTTTTGTGGAGTTGGGGCCAAGGCCAGGTGTAGAAGCCCACCGCTGCTCACTTGAGGTCCATAGAACCTTGCTAGGCGTCCAAGACAAGCTGCAGACATCACCTTGACAACAAAGCACCGAAGAGGCCGGAAGAATGTGTTGTGATGTAAACACTAAAAGAGAATAAACTGGTTAGATTGCTAGCTGGGTTAGGTGGCTAATGTGACACGGAATAAGGAAAAACAGAGACACACTTTTACCCATTTATTAAGTAATAGTATGTAGGACAATAAAAAAGTTAAATGTTACATCTGTTACTCCATAACTGCAGCTTTAACATTTAGCTCAACTATCGCTAAACAAACTACATTTTGATTTAGGCTACCTGTTTTTGTCATGGACAGCAATTTGGCTTGGGATGTGTTATTAATTATATGAGTGGACTAGTGACAGAGATAGCATGCACCTGTAATTTCTATAACACGTTTACAACAATTAGGCTACTAACCAATACTGTACTTGTCTTATCAACAGCACGTCTGATCCGTCTAGAAAATATTTAGTAATGTCTGACACATTATTGGTCTTCAGGCTATATAGTAACGACTGTAGCAAATTCCCTTCAGTAAACAGTACAGTCACTGCTTTCAGTCAGCACTAAAATATGAATCGGGTAGATGGCTACACGTTGAGCAGCACGATGTAAGAATTCTTATGTGAAATTAAACAACGTTATCTTCCTTCTATGTCTGCATGACGCAAATATCCACAGCAGCTTGCGTCATGCAAACATTGTAGCTAGTGGCGTTAGCGTCGTTTTGTGTGAACATGTTGCTTTTACATACGACGGTATAAACATAGTCCGGTACGATAGAGTCATTTCCAGGAATATTACATTTGTTTAAACAGTTTAAACATAAAGCGTAATTGGCCTATTGCATGTATGGTCATTGCTGACAAATTAATGAATTACAGACGACGGTACAACTGTAGTAAAATACAGTAATCTAAATTAGCTTGGGGTTAGCGGAGTTTACTTCGTATCCAGTCAGCGTTACTTACTGTACAGTACACTATCATACGCCGTTAGTGTACGGTAAGCATTAGCATACTCACAATTCCTATTATGCATCTTACCTTGAGTCTTCAAATGTTATCCCTGCTGAAGAAGCGGCTATGAGGTCAATTACGCTGTATGAACACAGCCGCCCTTTCTTCTACGTTGTCGAACTGTAATATTGACCGCGCGAATCAGAATGACGGGATCGTGCACGCCTCCTTATTGGTCCCACCTCCTGCACA
The DNA here is from genome assembly GCA_026546735.1 of Forbesichthys agassizii. Lineage (NCBI taxonomy): Eukaryota > Metazoa > Chordata > Actinopteri > Percopsiformes > Amblyopsidae > Forbesichthys > Forbesichthys agassizii. The sequence continues at coordinate 1,521,730 of JAODLL010000001.1, read as the reverse complement.
GAGGATTGGTCAAACTATCCGTAACATGGCTCAGGGAGCCGAGGAAATAACAAAGCTCAGGGAGCCGTGGAAATAGCATCAATCAATCAATCAATCTTTATTTATATAGCACTTTTCATACAAATTCATGTAACACAAAGTGCTTCACACTACA
>JAODLL010000001.1:1498684-1513312 GCA_026546735.1 Forbesichthys agassizii | reverse complement strand
CAGTTTAGAGAGAGAGAGAGAGAGAGAGAGAGAGAGAGAGAGAGAGAGAGAGAGAGAGAGACTCATGCTTGTGGAACGACTCATACCTTGGACTTGACACTCTTGACGCTGACTCAAGACTTTGATATCTACTTCTTTTTTTTAATCGCTTGACGTGGCGACGTTATCCGGCTGCCTTCTTTGTTGTCTCTGCAGAGCGAGCCAGTCATTCATCAAATGCTTGGAACCACAGATGTAATATAAGTTTTATTTTTTTATTTTTTTCCCAGTGCAGTCTGCTCACTGATACCGCGGCGGCGAGCGGAGCGCTGACGGGCAGACTTCTCCCCCTCCTAAACCCCCTCGAGGTCCTGCCCAGTTAAAGCAAAGTGGAAAGCACCTATTCAGGTGAAGTCAGGGCGGTGGGGTCGGGAGGCTGTCTTGTGGTGCAGTGGCTGGCTGAGGATGTGGGAGTTTGTTTCCAGAACATTCACACAGTTGTTAATTAAGCAGCCGTGATTATTGCTTTGTTGTTTTTTTGGTTCTTTGTTAGCACTGGCAGGCGTTAACTAGTATAACAAATGATAGCATACTAAGGGGAGAGAGAAGTGAGGACTTTACAGATATTTGTTTAAAATTATGATGTTTGTAGTGTGACTTGGGATCTTACTGTATGAGAAGGTGCCATTTAAAAATGTGTTTTTCTGTAATTCAACTTTCCAGCGCAGTTTAGATCTGGCAAGTTGTAACTAATGTTAAATCTTCATTGCTAACATACTTTGGTGAGGTAAGAGGATATCGTCTTTCCTAATAGTCACACACAGAAAGTGTGCGTGTGTGCGAGAGAGAGAGAAAGAAAGAGACAGGTGCTGACACCACATGTAGGCTCGAGGTGGACTGCAGATAGTGTGTCTCTCTGTTTGTTTCTGTACGTTTGCTATCTGGGTACACCCCAAATGGTTTAGATGCCTTAGAGAGCATCGCTGACAGTCGCTGTTGACACAATGGAATGCAATGTAATTTAGGGCCTGACCTCCCAGCATGTGACTAATATAGGAAGTATACTAGCACAATGAGAATAGGTGTGTTTGTGTGTGTCTACTGTAATCTCACATAGGTCAGAGAGTGACACGTTCCATAAGCTAATAAATATCATGTGAGGTCCCCTGCTAAAATGAACTGGCACTCATTGTGCAGATGGAGCCCATAAGCGGCTACTTTAAATGTGTAGACAATGGTCAGGTCTCCATTTGATGCAAAGCAAATGTTAGGCCTCGGGGCCTAAGGCTACAAAACAGCCATGGATCTCAAGATCTGGTAGAACACATTTGAATAGTGATTAAAAGAGTTTATAATTCAAAAATTTTCAAAAGTCCGATCATCATCGGTTTACAACATGGGGGTGATGACGTATTAGAATAGCACAATCAGATTTGTGACCTTCTGCGGCTTTGTCAATAAATCTTTATTTTGTGACACCATGATCAAATCCTGCTGGAAGCTGGGAAACTTTAGCTTTTTAAATGTATATTTTTTTTAGTTTTCTAATAAATGCTGTGTATACGCTTATACGCCAATTTGTGAATGACAAAACCTGAGGTGACAAAAGCGTTTCAGAATATATTTGTGGAATATTGATGAATCTGCCGCCTGTCAAGTAAACACAAGCGTGCACACCACCACGTGCACATGACTGGAAACCAGCAGGGACACGAGAACATGGTAGGGCACAGCATGGTTTTCATTTCACTCTGAAATCTGAAGATTTCTGGGCAAACCGTCAGCGCTGTACTCTAACCTATAAGGGTGGACACGCAAACCACCTAGATACGTATAGCAACGCTCAAGAGCTACGGAGCAGCGTGCAGCCCAGGGTGGAAGGGGCTTTGTTGTAGTAGACAGACAGGGAGCAGATGGCACCGCCGTTGAGCCCCTGTACGCGCCTCTTCCTGTCCGTCAGCTGAACCGTGGCATGAGCCTTATCGGGTCAAACTGGGCTGCAGGGTGGGGGGAGACTTTGAAGGCACGCTTGTGTGGCGATGCAATCAGGCAGACTGCTGTAGAAACACCGCCTCCTCCCCCCCCTCCTCCCCCCGAGACCAGTGTACACTTGGAGTGTTCGTTTTTAGGTGGCAATACGGTTAGGCAGAGCTTTGAAAATGATGCGGGCTGCGTCACATAGTCCATCCCGTTTGACTCGATCACAAATAACGTGGAGGAAACCCCAACGGGGTCAATCCCAAATTTTCCACCATAGTCACACAAAAGTGCTTATCTGATCAGACAATACCCTCCCAAGTGGCCTCCACTTACTGTGCTCTGAGCATGCAGGACGAGATAAGACCTCACAGATACTGTACGTTCCTCAGTTACATACTGTATATACCCAGGGCTTCTGAGGCTAGTATATGTATTTGCTAGTGCTGCTAAGAACTGCGTGTGGGCGTGTCGTGAAACTGAAAAGCCTGCATGGATGTTACCGCACAAAAGTCATGTTTGGGTTGGCGATTGAGCGTAGGAGGAGAAACACTTAAGCTCTCAGTGAGCGACACCATAGAAGTGTATGTCTCTTAAGGCGACGCAATTTTCTACTTAAATTGCCTGCTAGTGAGTTCACGTGGCAACATTAGCATTTTAGCAGAAAAGTTCTCGCAGATTTTTCAGATGCTTTATTTTGGTACAGAAGTGTAATCTCGTCGTCCTAACTGGGTTGAGGCTTTCATCTCGGGGGGCTAACACGTTCCACGCGGGTATTGTAACCGCTCTCTAACACTCACCAATATTGATTTGGATTAGGCTCTGTCACGTTCGGGCATTGCGTAAATTAGGCCCTTCTTTCTCTTTATTCTCTCCCCGCTCACGTTGCCCCCCCCCCTCCCACATCTCCATGCTGTCTGCTCACTGGCCCTTTGATGTGCCTGCTTTAATTTGGAGCTTAATGGAATCTGTGGCACTGCTGTGCCTATCGGTGGCAGGATCACAGATCCCAGGGTTCATTGCAGCGTGCCTCCATTCTGGTGAGTGGGTGTCGAGATAGCCGTGAAACAATGAACGACGGCCTGTAGCCCTGGGAGAGAAACTTAATTTCCCGTGCAGATAGTAGTATTGGATGCCCCTATCTGGGTCTGTTGCCAATATATTTCACTGTTTCTCAAAAAACACTTCACTAGCCAAATAAGACAAAAGGAACACAATTATTGTTTTGGAAAACAGTCCTTTTCTGTGTGTATGGTTGCTGTTATTTAGTCTGTAAAAGTACTTCTAGATATGCCACGTCAGCTAGGACAAAATACAAATATGTCAGTATGGTAGTAGGCCTACTGTGAATGTGATGAGAAGTGTTTTATTTTGTGTTTTTTTATTCATCATACCCTATGGCACAACCAAAACTAAAACATTTCCCCTTACCTTGAAAGGTAAGAAATGTACCTTGAAATATAGCAACTCAGAAGTCTCATAGTGACAATAAGCTTGTCTGAACAGTTGTGCCTTACTGTTATGGACAGTTTTGCTCACCTGCCACCATCACTTGCCCAACTTCTGATTTCACAATAGACAACATGGTATTATGATAATTCATCTAAGGGGCTAGTGTACAGTGTTGCTTTCAGACAGCATCTGTGGTCTATTGCATGTCAGGTAGTTTTAATGGCAGTCCAGAAGTCTACTTTTTTCTTTCTTTCTTTCCTTTCTTCCTATTTTTTTTTTTTTAAACCCTTGGAGATCGTAAATTGACACAGGTGTTTTCCTCCCTAAAAAAATCTCACCATAGGTTAGAGTGCTCTGGGGCAGAAGGTTATGAGCCAGTGATGATAAAATTGTGTCCGTAAATCATATATCTCCGTCCTTATCAAAGGCATATTTCTATACGTGTATGTACTATTTAAGTAGCATTAGCAAAAAAAAAAAAGGAACTTCCACCTGGGTGGAAACAGACCGGATCTGAGGCTGGAGAAAAATACGCCCTTAGCCATGCGTCGTTATGCAGTACTCAAAGTCCCTGGCAGTCGTGTTCTGACAATACGCTTGCAGGGGGAAATCCCGACACCCCCCCCCACACACACACACACACACCACAACGCCTTTATCTCTCTTCACATGCTCTGCAGCCTAATGAACTCTGCTGCATGTATCAGCACATATGAGAGCCATGGTGTGCCTTAGCCTTTCATCCGTGTTCCTATTAGATGTCAATCAATCAATTATTCTACAGACGCTTATCGCTGATATAATAATGTGATATAGAAGGAGATAGGTTACTCTGTCTTATCCATGCCTTTGTATAGGAAATTATTTTAGTGACCTGAAAGAAATACCAGTCCAAACACATCGGCCTAAATAGAATTTACCTATAACTTTTGCAGATCAGAGATGTTGTGCTCCATTACCTACATAAAGTTTTCCAAACAACTCCACTTTAAATGTAAGTACACAGATTACAGGCAATGACAATAGTTTGAAATAGTTTTCTCACGTGTAATACTTTGAGCACTCAAGGATCAAAACAGAAAAGTAAACTCTTAACTTTGCTGTCAACTGCCAATACACCTGCAGGCATGTAAACAAGATCTGCTTTATTTGGCTTTTGTACCTTAGGCTATATCTAGTTAACAATCAGACCGACTGCTGTTGCTACAGCGATTGTGAGAACTGCAAACTTCTTACCGAGTTCCTGAGTGAACTGGGTGAAGTTTAAGAGCCATGAAGATAAACCCATGTGGGTACATTACTAATACCATGAAGCAGTTTATTGGACCACGCTTCCTTGTGACTTTGATGTGCCGACACAGTGCAAACCTTTATGCTCCGTGGCGGAGACAGCAACTTGTGAACCTGCGCTCCTGGGAATGTTTGCTCCAATGTTTGCTTCCTTGCTCATAAATTGACGTGTGTATTGAACCCAACAATGAACATGCATTATCCAGGCTGCCTTTACCTGTCTGTTCAATTCAAATGAGTTTGTGGAGCACTAGTTCCAGTTTTCTCCTGGCTCTAGCTGCACAGGAGTCGTTCCCTCTGATGTCTTGTCTGTGAAGCAACTTGCCTTTTCAGGCTTTGACCCCGGTGTCTGATGTAAGACCCAAACACCCACACATCAAAGGAAACAGGAGGAGAATGGATTTCTATTTTGGAGCAGATATTGACTTTAGGCATCGAAGTCATGGGCCATCCAGCATTTCATGCCCTGAGTTATATTACTGAATCTAAGAATTGATTGTTTTTTGTTGGTTTTCATAGAATAGTGGAGTAGTGGATTTGTTTAGTTTTATTTTTTTAATATATGATATTGTATTATATTATATACAATATATTGCACCTACTTTGGTAATGAACCTCTAAACTTTGATATTTGAGAAATGATTTGGATATAGACTGTAGCTTTGCTCTCTAGTTAAATTAATATGATTAATTTAATTTAATTTAAGTGTTCTATCTTATTGAATGAAGACCGCACACTCTTAGCAGGCCTCTTTAATTTCAAAACTAAAACCAATCTCCCGAGGCAATGAATTCAGAAATGGCTTAGAGTTTAGAGGCATTATATTCATGTACACACTCACACACACTTCAGAAAGCCTTCTCTCTTCAAACACCTTTTAAAAGTGGAGATTTGGAGTCTGAAGGGCTGGGCTGAGCAAGGAGGCAGACTTAGCAGGCCTCTTCTCCTGCAGCCCCGTATCAACAAATGGGACCCTGTTTTATTCACTGGGGACTGAAGCCACCTGCTGTGGGTGCTGCAGGCCCACTGTGCCGCAGCATAAACATACCTACACTGTTTAGGGATGCAGATGTCAGCGAAAACACACACACACACACAAACGCACACACACAGCATGACGCCAGTCGTTGCAGTTCTAGCAACAGCTCTGTGTAGCAGCAAGGATTGTGCCTGCTGGGCTCCAGTACAAGCTGTGGCTAGGCAAGCTATGGGTGAGTCACACTGCCAGGAAGAGCTAAATTGGCAGCCAAGTCGTCGCCATATTATTATAGTTAATTTGTAATTAGAAGCACATTTTGCAAAGTCTTCATCACAGCTTAGGAAGTTTCATAAATGACAAGTGGCGTTGCAATTTGACACATGGTGGGCACATCAAATGATTTGACTGGTGCTCCACCAGTGGCAGATACCTTGTTTTGTTCCTTGTGCTTGATGGATCACCCTTTATTTACACAGTTTCGACACACATGTAACAAATGTCATTAACACATGCACATAGACCTCCACACAGGGTACACACACAGACTATATATATATATATATATATATATATATATATTGTGTACAGTATGTCTACATTCAAACAGACTCTCTCATACGAACGCAAACATGAACCCCCCCCCCCCCCCCACACACACCCACACACACACACCCAAACACTTACCACTCATACCGTGCACACAAACTCAGACATGCGCACGGCGCATACACACGTTGCTAGCAGCAAAGCCCCTCGTGATCTTTGTAGTGAAAAGTTCCCTGAGACTCCAGAGCCATCTTCAAGGTCCTGCGCACCGCTGGGCTCAGAGAGAGGAGTTTGAGGGATGGAAAAGTGTTTAAACTGGATTCACAGTGGGGATCTCCACAAAGTGTGCTCAGAAGGCAGCAAAACCCGGCATTATGCAGCCTCTCTTTGAAGAGTGGGAAATACCAGTTGTTATGCTTCCCCAAAATAAGCAGCAAGCCACACTGTGGGTTTGTACCTTCAATTTCTCCACTTGTACAAATAAAACTAAACACGGGGAGAAACGCAAACACACACACACACACACACACACACACAGCCAGACGCGAACACATATTAACAGCCCTCCTATGCAGGGGCAAACTCTATACTGTACATCAGAAAACCCTCAGTGATTTACTGTACACGGACCCACACACCCACACACACACACACACACACACACACACACAAACCGCTTCCTCACCCTAGACCGCTAATTAAAGTGTAGGAGTCGCCGTGTCCCTCCTCCAGCCTCAGTTCTCTGAAAGCGCCTCTCTTCATCGTCTGCTGGCTGCAGCGCTGTCGGTTCCCTGACAGCGCTGCCTTGCTCCCAGAGCCCTGCAGCCCTCGCTACACAGGCGGCTGCCTGGCCCCGTGGCAACACACTGTGCACGTAGGGCCCTGTACCTGTGAAGGGGTCACACTCACCGCTACGCAGGAGCACTTACATGCTTGCACGCGCACACACATACACACACACACACACACGCACACACATGCGAGTGCACCTGTAGACGAACGCTCACAGGCACGCCCCACTCTAAATAAAGATCGGTTTCTCTCACACACACACACACACATTCACAGGGAGCGTGCATGTGTGGCCAGGTTTATAGTCACATTGCTGATGCTGCCACTGTGAAACGTGTGTGTGCGTGCGTGTATGAGTGTGTTTGTGTGAAGGAAAGGGTATCAGACTGCATACAGGTGGTAGGTGGGGGAGTCTGCACGCTCAGATTCAGACTTATACAACAGTCAGCCACATGGACACAAGTTCAGGAGTGCCCCAATAAGATGTCCTGTAACTTTAACTATGTTATGTTCAGCAGGAGACAGAGAGAGAGAGAGAGAGAGAGAGAGAGAGAGAGAGAGATACAAATTGAACAAATACATTTCAGATGAACATAATTAACAGAGAATATTTATTTTTTACATCATCCGTAACCAATGCACGCACACACACACGCACGCACACACGCACACAATACAGAACAATTCCGTGGCCCACATGAAAGCAGAAGGCGGTGGGCACGACGCCAGAGCCGGCTACCTGGGAGACAAAGGAGCACCACCTCTGCAGGGTTTGATGTTCATCTGGGATCCAGCATGCTGATGGATCCTGTCTGTGGGGTGGGGGCTGACGTGTGTGTGTGTGTGTGTGTGTGCGCGTTCCCGCCCGTGTCTATATTTGAGGCCGTGAGCGCTGTGCGCTGCTTCCCTCGTAGGTTGCAATTAATCTCTCTGACATCAGGCCTTCCCCCTGGGGGAGCCTGCTTCTCCCTGCTGCTATTGATCTGCACCCGCACGGGTAGGGATGCAGGCTGCGTGCGTGTGTGTGTGTGTGCGGTCTCACTGCTCACCTGGATTACACAGTGACAGGATTCAGACAGACAGCGTGATTTGGGGAAGTTTCTCTGGCCTGGACATATGCATCTAGGGTATTTACTATAGTTGAACTGCGAGATTTGATACATTTGGGACCTAATCAAATGTGGGTGCTCTTAATATGGTGATATTACTTTTAATATCTTTGGTTTTTTTAAGCATTGTGATCTTTCTTAATTTAGGATCTCCGCCCAGTTTTTGAAACATTTGAACAAGGAAAGGTAAACACTAGTTCACAGTTCACAAAAGTACATTAGTAAAAACAAAAATATATCCTGAATATATCTAATATATTTAGAATTGGTCATACGTAGTATTTTTAAGGAAGCCTGTGAAGTTTGACTTATTACCGGACCTGACCCTGATTTGTCTAGCCTAATTTATGCTAGCTGAGCAGGTAATTGCAACACCTGAGGGCATGACTGGAGAAGACTTGTTCTCCTTTTGTTTGAGGTCTAGGTGGTGAAAGGTGAAGTCTAGGCGCTGGGTGTTCACTATTCAGACCCAGACAGGCGAAGCTCTGTGACAGTTTAAACCAGCTTTAAGAAGACCTTGTCTGCCTCCACCTCGTTTGGTTCTGGTGGTGGACAGCTGACTGATACAGTAGCAACACACGAAGACACGCTGTGCGAATTACCTCTGTGCCTGCGCTGGGACCCACGCGGGGCCTCTTGGTGGTTTCTGTGTAGTACCATTAGCCTCCACAGTCCTAATGATGTTGTCTGGGAACAGGGGGAAGTCAGTTGAGGCGCGGGGTTTATCTTCACCCCTTTGCTGCATTTCTCTTAATTAAAACTCCTATCAGCGTCTTTGAAGTCAATAATGAGCCCAATGGGTTTATGCTGAGGTAGAGAGCGCGTGGAAGGGAGAATCAGAGGCACGATACCGATGGCGCGATGTTCCCTCCTCTTCTTCGTGGTATTATTCGACACCGCGTTAGTGCATGTTAGCAAGGAGGAGGGGCATTGTTGCGTGTGTCTGGCGTAGAGTCTCCTGTTTACATGAGCACAACCCAGAGGAGCGTCGACGGACGATAAAAGGAGCTAGCGCAGCTTATTTTTAATAACAACACGTGAATGGGTTTAATCTTATCACAGGCTGTGCTGATCTCTTTCTGTCTCACCCTCCCTGCATGCTCGGGACTTCGTAGGCCTTTCAGATTATAGTCAAATATTACAGCCATGACCAATCTCCAATTAACCAAATGTTGTCGTGGTACAGTAGCACCCATGGCTCTTTTCATGCTCATTTTAATGCCTTTATTCCAGAGACGGAGCACTTTCACTGCCGTACTGCCAAATATTGTTCCGATAAAGCCTGCTCACACCACCGAGGGGCGCTTAACCTAAATAAATCAATCTCCCCGTAATGTATTCAAGATCAGCGTAGAATTAATCGAACCTAAAGGCTGCGCTCAAGCCAAGTATATCATTGAGGTTCTAGTTTTATATGGCATACCAACCAAAGAATGTTGTTTTTTATTCCCACACCACGAAGCAGGCCTATACCAAACACGTTTTAATGAACCAATATAACAACGAGCACGATCAGCCCGCCCACGTGTCTCTTTACTGTGCGTGTTTCCACGACGGTCCGTGGCAGTGCTACCACTGTGACGTGTTATGCAGCCATTCTTATGTTAATGCCGCATCCTTGTGTCCACATGCTGCTGTCATTCTTTTAAATGCTAATATTGAGAGAATTGGAAATGCAACACTACACGTCAAACGGGAATGCAGGCACTCTGATGCTAATCGCCATAGCAGTGGTAGTGGTTCATGCTCAGACATAGGTAATACAGTACATACAGTATAATGGTTAACGAACTTTCCAAGAACTTGCGATTTGAACAAAATAACCCAGTTCTTTTTCATAGCATAACTTCATAAAAATATATTTTTTAAATCAAATAAGATTAGAAATATTAAAATTAAAAATTAAAAGTGAAAGAAGTAAAAAACGAAAATTACACTTGTGCAATCCCTCTGGGCTCCCAATAAACAGTTTGAGAGTCAGGGCTGAAAGCAGTTTCTTTTTCAGATGTGTGCTGTAGCGATTTTCTATCTGCATACTATGTATTTGTTTAAAAGTCGTCAAAAATCTATTGCTTTTCTGTTAGTGTAAAGAGTTTCTTTCTTCAATGCCTTCACCTCTTTTTGCTCTTCTACAGTTGTGTGACTTTCTCCCTGAGCAGTAAACCTCAGAGATGGTTTGAAAGTGTTATTTTATTCCTTGAACTCCTACTCTAATCTGCCATTGTTTACTGCCTTCAAAGATGGCATCCCATCTTTTTTTTTCTGAATATAAAAGACAGAGAACTCAAATGTGCTGGACCTGAAACTCTACATATCATTCATCTTGCTTTTTTTGTTTCACAGCCTTTCTTGCAGCCCCCAGAGGAACATCCAGTTTTGCATCACATTTGATGTCAGCAGGGACAAAGCTTGCCAAGTGAGTGTAAAAACTTTTCTGAGATTGAAAATTAATTGTTGTGCAAGAAAAATATTTTTAAGTGAAAAAAATCTTTCACTTTAGAATAAGTTTTCAGTTTATTTTAAATACAATTTGTATTGTTATATTATGCACCAAACATCTGAACGTTGCTCTTAGCTCTAAAACTAATATTAAGCTTAATCTGTCAAGATTGTCCCCTTTGGCTAGTACAATATAATTTTTCACAAACTAAATAAAAAATGATAACTGTGAGAAAATAGTTTTTTTGGCGCTCTGTGTTTACTGGCTAGGTTTATATATTTTCCAGTTTCTGGTTGCTAAATTAAACAAAGCTTCTGCTGATGTGTTGCTATATTTGAATTGTTTTAAGAATTAAACAGCCTTTGATCACATTTAAATTTAAATTATTGTCACAACTTTTGTCACAAATAGCGTTTTGGAAGAACAGAAATTCTGCAGGCAGTTTTTAGGACTTGTAATCAATGCTTAAATGAAAATAATATCTATTTTACCAAGTTCTTCACTACATAGAAACAAAATGTTCAATTTGTATGTAAGAAAAAAGCTCAATAATTAAATGAATTTTATGGACTGACGAAAATGCAAAGTTCATACACATTTATTGTTAATGTGATATCTCGAGTGCCTGAGCTCCAACCAATATCAGATTTTTTAGCACCACTATTACCGACATATACTGTACAGTGCAGGGCTAGGAAATTGCTTGTCTGTTCGGAGGCATATTCAATAGAGCATCTAGAGAAAATGCATCTGCAAGGACACAGAAGTCCTCTTCAGGTCTGAACCTTTGATCCTTAAGAGACCCCATCTTTCTTTTACCCCTTGGGTCCTGGCATCAGCGTAATTGAAGATCATTACCAACCCACAATGCAAACCTCTCAGAGGCTGTCTCCGTAATGGAAATGAATTGTGTGGCGTACAGCAGCTCACAACAGCAGAAAATGGAACCCAAGAGGTTGCAGCAAAGAGGGCCGTATTCCAAATTGAAATGAAGTGGAAATATTCTGTCCGGGGTGCCATTGGTTAGCCAAGGAGCCGAAACGAGTGAGATTATTGGCTTACATTTGTAGCTCCTGCTGTTTTTGTTTTGTTTTCCTGAAGTGGGGTGGGATGGAAGGGGGGTTGTCTGTGCACTTCAAAAGAATTTGTAACAAACCTAATTCATCTGAAGCGTAGGATGAGCTGGTAAGAAAGATGAAAGTCAGTTGGCATGGAAACAGAAAGCACATCAGTGCTTGCTGACACACAAAAGGGCTGCCTCTGTTGCATGTTGCATTTCTGCGGGAACGGATCCAGAGAGGTTTTAAGTGCTATCATGACCTTCCAAAGAAAATTAGCCAATTATTACTAACTAGGGTGCTCAATTCTGACTGTTTTCTAAACCCATGCTTATCATGTTTCTCTATTTTTATTGAATATAAGATATATGAACGCACCTGTACATTGTGGATACAGCCATCTTGTGCATGTATTGCAGGCCGCAGTAGGGTGTTAACCCTACTGTATGTGATTTTGGAAGTAAAGCTATTACTATACAAATAAAAGCAAGGTTTCTTTATTTCACTGTTATTTCACTGTTTTCTGGCAGACACAGGAGAGGTATTAATTTAGCCAACTGTGAGAATCCATATATCTCCTTTGCATTTGATCTCAGGCAGGGGAATTCCACACCTCACTGAAGACCTCCACTGCTGCTGCTGACGCTGCCCTTACTTGCACACACATGCACGTGCGCGCGCGCGCACACACACACACACACACACACACACACACGCACACACACACACACACACACACACACAGCCTACTGTATACAGTATTATGTAGAGATAGTGAGATAACTTAACAGCAATGATATAACAACATTAAAGTGGTTAAGGGTAATAAACGGTATCAATTTCATATGTCATTTATGGGTATTTCCATGTGTATCGTCTGTGTGCGTAATACCTGAATGGCACTTTTCAAATTTCATTGCACATGACAACCATTTTATTTTAATTAAAATGTTTGCTACAGTACATGGACCCATCATTATTGAGCACAAATGTACAATGTTTCAATATGTGACGTGAATTTTTATGGAAGTTCTACCCACATTTTGATTTTGTCAGTTGTTCAATTCTTAAATTAAAACAGAAAGCCCTGACATTGCACAGTGTTCTTATTCTTAAATAACTGTGATATCCTTCAAAACAGGTGAACCGCTGTGACAGTGTTAACCTTCCATGTTTTCTCCCCCTACGGAGCAGAGTCTAGTGCATTTCCTCATGTGTATCTCACAGTGTGACAAACACAATGCAGTCGTTCAGCTTCAAAGGCCCACCAGTGGCAGGTTCACAGGGAAATATCAAGAATTCATTATAAGAGAAAATATAACTTTAAACGGAATGCGCCATAAATAGGGGGAATAGGGCACTTTTGACAAGAGAGACTCACCTTTGTGTATTTTAAGAAAATGGTTTACATATGAAATTGCTATTGCACACTTTAATTTTTAGGCTTTAGTTTATCATTGCTGTTAAGTTATATCTGTTACAATACCATGGGTATGGCCATGGGCTTATATAGTATAGTTATATAGAGTGTTATCTCAAAATGGTAGCTTTTTAAAATGTAGGATTACTATAAAAACTAATAAAAAATTATACTTTTTTTCAGAACATACTTTTTATTCTTATGGAGATCAAGTAAGAGAACATTTTAATCATTAGTTTAATTTAAAAATCTCATATGAGGCTACAAGGATCCTCATTACAGAGGTTGTAAGAAACTTGTGTTCCAGTCTTGATTAAAACTTTAGAGTTTGTTACTTGTTATGTTGCTGTGGCATTTTGTCTGAAACTACATAATATGTATAACTGGTGATCATCTCGTTCTGCAATCTGCATACTATAATTAAAATGTCCCACTGGGCCTCTGTGGCAAATATCAAATTGAATAAATATGTGTTAATACAGGATGATACATGTGCCCTCGTGTATGGGTATTGATCTGAACACTTAAAAGAAATGTGCTTTTCATCACTTCATCCCAAACACTCTCTTGGTTGCTTGTGTACAACAGAAAATGTCTAAAATGTAAACACAGATAGCAAACATACACATGCGTAAACTCCCAAAGCAATTTGAATACCAGTCCTCAGCAAACAACTTGTACCCCCCCCCCCTTCCCTTCCCTTTTCCCTGCCCACTCTCCACTTCTTAGATGGGACAACTTAATCTTCCTTATGTCCAAAACAAGCGTGACTGTCAGCTGAGGCGCGGGCAAGCGTCGAGCCGCAGCGCAGAGCGAGCTCTTCACCAATACCACAATGGTAACAATAGCAAGGCACTGATCTCACGGAGCCACCAAAGCCCAACTACAGCGGGAGGAGTGGCTCCCTCCACTCCTATTGAGTGTGTGACGAGGTGGAGAGCATTAGTGGATTACCAAGGGCCTCGCCCCGGCTGGCTCGCACACACACACACGCACACACGCACGCATGTACACACGCACAGAGGGAGCCCCTCCCTGATAGACAGGATCAGGATTGTGCGAGGGTTTGGGGTCCTGACACCGTCTCTGTGGAAACATCCGGGTTGCTCAATGAATCAGCGCACAGTAATGATGCTAATGTTACGGTTTATCAATACAACAAAGCAAATTGAATACGTCATCTTGGTGTGAAGTTGATATTATTTTCCTCAAATGAAAGCCACCTTGAATACCACACAGTCATTCACAGCCTATATACAATCCCTCCGCAGCCTGGGGTTTCCCCCACATTGCTTAACAACATACAGTTAACCCTGGATTAAACCTGCCTTGTCACACACCAGCGCCTCTCAATTCTCTCCTAATCTCCTCCCTCCCCACATTACCTTGCAGCCAATATGATCCTCTCACTAACAATGCTTATGGATAGCCACAGCCTGCGTCCACTCGGCTCTTTCCGCTGTAAATTCCTATATCTTTTGTTGTGTGCCATATATTGCTCTGTCTGGGCTTTGCACCCAAACAAACATGAGGACCATAAAGTATCTATCTATCTATCTATCTATCTATCTATCTATATATCTAT
>JAODLL010000001.1:1478843-1490601 GCA_026546735.1 Forbesichthys agassizii | reverse complement strand
CAGACATATTACAACACATATTAGGTGGCTGTGGTTCCCAACATGTTCCCCAATGCACCACCCCTCTTAAAGACATACAGACATATTACAACACATATTAGGTGGCTGTGGTTCCCAGCATGTTCCCCAATGCACCACCCCTCTTAAAGACATACAGACATATTACAACACATATTAGGTGGCTGTTGTTCCCATACTACTGCCAACATGTGACTGAATCTGTGAACTATATTATTGATGACTACACCACTCTGGGAATTTCACCCAAACAAATATGATTTATTAACACCAAAGTTTAGAGGTTCTCACGGCACAGAATACAGTTATTAATGCCGGAGCACGGATCTTTTTGTGAGCCTTTATTTTTTTCATTTATGTGAGGTTGGACACAGATGTGCGATTTGCTTGAAGTGTGAAGAATCCAAACTTTTACTAAGTAATGGAAAATGTAGTTTGTTGTTGCCATTTGTCCTCTCTGGGGCTTGGGTTTGCCATGTAAAATGTTTATGGTACATGCGTTTGACGGCTTATGCTAATTCTTTGTCATAATTTTGTGTTAATAAATCCATACACTTGAAATCTTGTTATAAGAGTATGAAAAAAAAACATTACTCCAAAATATGATATTAATTTGAATCTCAAATTGTCATGTTGATTAAACATGAATTTATTGAAGGCTATAGTTGATGTTAATCCCCTTCATTTGTACTGCCCTTGAAATAATGGTTAAGCATTAAAATAGTACAACTATTGTACCTAACTGAAGTGTGCGTGCGTGCGTGCTCGTGCGTTAGGGTTGCCAACTTTCTGCCTCCCAAATAAGGGACACCATGCCATGCCAAATTTTGACAGATGCACGGTACCACGGCGATATGGTGTTTTTATTCTTTTAATAGGAAAGTTAACCAATATATTCTATTTAGCTTTTTTCTGTATCATTATCAAGGGTGGGTAGAGTAGCATGCTGAACATTTATACTCCAGTAGGCTAAAGTACAATCAGCTAACCCCCATAAAAAAAACAACTAAAAATAAAATTTTCTGAAATCTCCTCAAGTAAATGTAAAAAAGTACCTTGTTCTTAACCATTTTAAATGTAGTTTAAGAAAAGCATGTTCAGTGACCCTTCACAAAGTCACTCCCCCTGTTCAGTGGTAGGCCTGTCAATCTTTTAGAACAAGAAATGATAGCAGGCTGGCTTTATAGGCCTACAACTTAGGATTTCAACGTGCATGTTAGAAAATGAGTTTTTCTAAGTGAAGATCATTGTGTTTTCTGGAACTTCATCACGTAACAGTAACTGTTGTCTGTTTTAGATTTAGCTAAACATTGTAGCCAAATGTGTGCAATGATTTGCGCTGTAAGCTGCCTCTTGTTCTGGCTCTGTCTGTTATCTAGCATCCGCGACGCCGCGCGATGGGTGGTGTAAAGACAGACAGACAGACAGACAGACAGACAGACAGACAGACAGGGAGGAGGAAAAGTGGGCATTACTCACCTCAAGTCTTACTCAAGTCTACTTATTTCATGGTTGCCAGAACACCGTTTTTTTCTTTATTATCTATACGTGTATTCATATTTACACACACTAAACAAGTCAACACAACACCAGACATTACCAAAGCCTTCCTAATGCTGAAATTGGCGCATTTACGTTATCGGCTGCGTAAAATGAAAGCGCATGAGGGCCAGTGATTGGGTGCCAGGTGACCGATCACACAGACAGGTCTCACCCGTGGCTCCGCCTATGCCACACCTTTGCTACTGCTGATGCGTCAGGTCTAGGAGTGAGTGATTGTCATCAGGTAATTACAGAGTAGAGTAGCCTATACGGGACCAACCAATTTAGCCCAAAATACGTGACATCCCGGCTAATACGGGACAGTTGGCAACCCTAGCGTGATTGCGCGCGACTGTGTGTACACATCAGTGCCAATACAGAGCAGAGGCAGTAAACTAGGTCAGAACACAACACAGCTTATGCAGAGGCAGCTTTCATTCAGGTCCCCAGTCTTGCTGCTTGCTGCTCACTGTTCTGTACCACATGAACTGTCTCTTCATGATCCATGCTGTCTGCCTTGGTCCATCTCTCACTGCCCTTCTAGCTAGCACGCTAGCGCCCCATGCTAACGTTCACCACTTGCCTTGAATATACGTGATGCTTTATGTTAGCATTGCTGCTAGTTTGAGCTTAGTGTGAATAGCATCTCTAGTGCTCATCTCCACAGGTAGAGAGACATAAAGACCCCCACCAGACTGTATTTTCCTCTGTAATGCTGAGCCCCCAAATCCAAACTGACAGCCATTCATGCCTAGAATACGTGTGCAAAAGCTGCTATGGGATGTGTGTGTGTGTGTGTCTAGGGGAGGCTTGGGCTCTATCTAGGTGTTGCAGGCAAATCCTCTCTTGTTCATTGGTCTATGAAGGTTCGGCAGAAGGCGACTCCTCAGCAATTTCTTTCCATTCTCTGCTGCGTTTTCTCTTCCTCTTCATATCCATTTGTTGTTGTGAAAAGAACCTAGCGAGTTAGCCGCACAGAGTTAGCTTGTGCTGCGTTTTTATTTGTGTGCGTCTCCCAGGGTCCTCTGTAGTGAAGCGGTGGATGTGGCTGCTGGCGTCAATGTGGGACCTGGCATGGATACAGCTTCTCAGCAGGCCAAAGCTGGATTCTAATGATAAATCATGCAGCGTTAATGCCGCAGCAGGCCGCTATTAATAGCACTGTGGAGAGGGAAGTCGTTTGATTCAGGAAGAAAAATAAATATTCCAATAGCGCTCAGCTCTTGCAAAACTCTAAATGGTGTGCATTTTAAAAGGGCCGAGGATTTAAGGTCACCTTTAACTCAGACCTGATTATAGACTAACATTTCTTACCTGAGCTGGTGGGTTTAAAAATACTATAAGTTTTATAAGAATTTAAATACATGTGGTTTAATTGAATTCATACTTTTTGGGTGGCAATGTATGGCTTTATTGTGTTTTGATGCTGCAGAGCAAATCAATATTCTACACAAGGCTATGGTGCATATAGTAGGGGGTGTGCGTGCTTGCAGACCTGCTGACAGTGGCACTTCAGCAGAATGTTTGCCCTTTCCTCAGTCCTTTGATGTGACCAGGTCCTGCTGCGATAATGAGCCCTGTGCCCCGCCGCAAGGTGAACATCCCGTGGTGTGCCCAGGGCTCTGCCAGAGCATGAGCCCAGCCCCCGCATCTCTGCCACGCACGCACAAACGCACGCACGCACACACACACGCACAGAGTCACACGCACACATGCGCGCACACACAAGCATCCGACCCCAACACTGGCTGATCCGCCACCTCACACGTTCAAAAACACACTACCGCGTATCGTCAAAAATATCAAGTCCGGAGGTGAAAGGATTCTTTGATTGACAGAGAAATAATGAAAATGTAATTCCAGAAATCAAATAATCCCGGTATTTATAATACAAAGACTTGTTTATGTTTTGGAATATTACGTATTTTCAAGATGGTCGTTTGGAGTTCAGACGGATAACTTGCGATGTTCATTTACCATAATTTTGTTTTATTGTATATTACATTAGTTTATTGCCATTTTAAGGTCTACATTTATCAGGATTAATTGAATAATACATTGAATCAAATTAATGTAGTAATTATTCATGTATCAAAATGATCACGGCATGTGCGCTGTGTTCCGGCTCTGACACGGGTTTGTTCCGTCCTCTTGAGGCGTCAACTTCCACCGGGAGCGTTTCAGAAGCGGAGCACTGTGAGGCAGTTGTATTTGCGAGATCAACAAAAACGACTTTGCCTGTCCGCCATTGACTGACTTCCACTACAGTTTGAGTATATTCCACACATTGTCCTTTCTGGAAGTGTCTTATGAAAAGGATTTGTGGTGTCATTTAACGTGTTTTTCTATTTAAAAATGAACCTTTTGTCGTCAAATGTCAGATCCTTCTCACTTCTTGCCTCCTGCCACCGACGTAGTCATGCGAAATACGATCGGGAGTCTGCACACTGTTATGCACACGGTTTCTATTCTATTTTGTATTGGAGCTGCGTGACTTGGCCGCTGCATCCGTCAAAAATAGACACAATGCCTATTATTAGCGAAGCCGAGCGGGGAGCTGCTTCTGGGACGCTTCCAACACGTTGCGTGTGGTGGAAGTGCAAGAATCGACTACAGCGGCCGTCATCAGCTGCGGAGGCCGCGTCTGAGCCTGGGACGTCCAGTGGAATCTTGGGGTTATTCTCTCAAGTCTGTCTGTTAAGTCTTGCAACAAACTTAGCCTTTTTATATTCACCTAGAACAACTATCACGTTTCACATGTTTTTAATTGAATGGAAACCTGAGGGCTGCTGGGTAATTGATAGTTCTTTGCTGCTGCTCTTGGTAATACGGAAGATGGACAGATTTAATATTTATGTTAAAAATCTTCTGTATGCAAATGTGTGTGCATGTGGTGCTGTCTCTGATCTTTTGGCAGTTGTTGGCCATGGCAATGCTTATTTCTGTGTGTGTGTGTGTGTGTGTGTGTGTGTGCAGTGCCATGTGTTGGTCATGTTTCTCTCAGTATGCTACTCTCAGTTAATTGTGTGATTTTATGCATTCCTCTGGGTACTCGTGGTGTGTGTGTGTGTGTGTGTGTGTGTGTGTGTGCGTGTGTGGGGGGGGGGGGGCTTGTCTCATGATGACAGCCACTGTGACGGTTTACTCGCACAGTAAAATCTGAGCTGGAAATGAACCACTGCCATCGTGGAGTTCACTCAGTGGCACGTGTCTTTTTCCCCCTCACAATGTAAACAATATACTGAACACCAATATGGCACCAGGGTGATCTTATCCTTCATTGACTGACTGCCCGTAGCCTTCGATGGCTGGTTTGCAGGGAAGGAGGGAGAGAGGAGTGTGGGTGCTACATAGATTTAAATACCTCTCCGGGGCAGGATTTTCCTGTGATTCTCATCCTGCTCCACTCCTGTCGCAATGTTTGGCTTGGCTCTTTCGTTTCATTACCCCGGGCACACGCCGTTCTCTCTCTCGCTTGCTGCCGGCCGGGCTTTCTTCTCCATTAATTGGGTTTGGTTACACTAAACCCCCTGGCCAAAGGGCCGCCCTGCCAATAACACATCCATTTTTAGCACCCCCGCAGAATGCTAGTGGGGTTCAACCCACCCGTGTCAATGGTAATTGGTTATTTATTTAAGCTTCCCTCGTTGGCCTCCACTGGTTAAGAGGAATGGAGGGATGGAGGGAGAGGCAGGGAGGCAGTCCTCTCCTTTTTCTATGCTGTAAAGCCACTTTGGGGGAATGTTTGCTCGCCTTTTGTTGGGTAAAGGTCAAACACACACACACACCTTAGAGTGAACACCTGGTCCGAGGGCGTCTCTAAAGCTTCTTAGTGCAGGGCGCACCCTTTGCATTTTGTTGTCCGGCCTTTCTTTGCTGTCAAAGTTTCAGCATCCACACTGCTTCCCAGCTGGTATCTTGTCCTCTTCAGAAGCGGCAGCCAATGATTGCATTTAAACAAATAACCAACGGGTGTGGGTGTGGTCGTGGGCGTGCGCTCTCTGTACAAAATACCAATACTGTGAGCCATCTCCTCGGGGCCAATGACGGCACGTCATTACATGACAGCAATATTAATTGTGCTAGCAGAACACGTTATCGCTACGTCTTGTTTTTTCATTCGCCAACAGGTCTTAGTACCCCTGCGGCTATCGCAACTCTGTCAGGAGTAACGCCCGGTGATGAGGAGGCGATGTGTTTTGTGGAGGGCAAGGTGTAAGGAGGGTTTAGTTTGGTAAATGAACACAGCGGCAAGAGAAACCATATCCAGCGCCTAGGCTGCCATCTCCCCTACTGTTTGTGAAACACCTCACATGGTTTCCAAACACTTGATTGTAGCTGCAGGCATGAAGAGTCCTCATTGCATATAAATGACTGAAGTGGGACGGGATTATTATAAAATTCCAGCTTTTTTTTTTTTTTTTGCAGTCTGCAGAAGTGGGATAATTGAGTGGAGTACAAAAGCCATGCTGTGAGTGTAAAGGGAGCTGAGACGCTAGTAAGGAATTGTAGGAATTGCTTTACACACACACACACACACAACCCTCCAGTCACTAATTGAAATCTGATGTGATGTTGTACCATCTCAAAGATGACCTCCGCCCAAAATGAGCAAACAACAAATGACCCTCTAGGGTCGCTTCGTTTCTCCTCCCTACACAAGTCATGGGCACCCTGCACTGAAATGCGCTGGAGTGTCTCCTCCGCAGAGGGCTTTCTGCCAGCCCTAGTTCCGGCCAATGAATTTCTCTTAAAACCACATCTGAAGGGCTCTTTTAAAAGGGCCAGCCAAGCCTGGTTATAAAATATCAAATGGAACGTTTTCCTTTCAATCTGCGTCGCCTCTCCCCTTTCGTTCTCTCCGGGGGAAAAAAATGAATAGAAAGATCCTAAGCCTATTATTTCTCTTCGGCAATAATAATAATTAAAAAAAAGACCTCCAATATGGCTGCCCTCCCTCCACTGCTGTCTCCGAGGGCTTTTTCATGAAGGGGATGAAAGGGAATCAAATCATTCATGACGTTATAACCCTCACAGTATTGGTCAGTTGAGGATAGTACCTCCAGAAGCTTAGGGAAAGTTTGTGTGTGTGTGGAGGGTTGTCTATATACTTGGCAGATCCTGGGAAGTTGGAAGGAATAGAGGTGTGACAGCACCTGGAAGTATTAAAATAGAAGTCCTGTGGCACAGATCAACCAAAATGACTGGAACTTTTTAGCTCAGACTGCCAACACTCCTCATGTGTATATTTAT
The DNA here is from genome assembly GCA_026546735.1 of Forbesichthys agassizii. Lineage (NCBI taxonomy): Eukaryota > Metazoa > Chordata > Actinopteri > Percopsiformes > Amblyopsidae > Forbesichthys > Forbesichthys agassizii. Next base: position 1,483,788 of record JAODLL010000001.1, on the reverse strand, counting down.
TTAAAGTGGGTATTTAAGGAAAATGCTTAGAGATTGTTTTGTAGATACATTTTTGTATTTATGTAAAATGTTTTCTTAATTATTGAGGTAAATGCAGTATTTGCCTATCCTTTTTTTTTTTTTTTAAAGACAAATGGTTTCTGGTGTGTTGCGAGCTGAGTCTTTCACAGCTGTCAGGATTGCCTTTAAATTCATTTTATTGCTGTACGGTTTGTTATTCTGCATGATGCTGTGGGTCTCATGCACCTACATAAGCGAGTGCAGCATAAAAAATGTGCGCAGCCAGACCGCAGACAAGCCAACACATTTTACGTTGGATTTACTAAACTTGTGGCTGGTGATCAGCGCCCTCTAAACTTGTAGTAGACACGACATGGCGAGTAGCCTGTGTTCCAGCCTTTATCCGTAAGTTAGGCGCAATGGAACAGCCGACTGTCAGAACAAGAAAACAAATGTTTAATAATCATGAAGTACTGTAGACGTATTTCTAAATAGACGTATGTCTGTATGTATCATCAAACCCAGAGGTAACGGCACAATTCTACCTAATCTAATGATGTTTGGCGACTATAATCATTTTAGTTAATGTAGTACCTACTCGTAGGGAAGTGTAATAAATAATACTTTATTTTAAGAGTACACAAGCAATTGAGTGTTTGTCTTGCTTGGATGACTCCTGTCGTTGCTTTCCCTGTTCAAAGAAACGCTCTAACTTTAATAACACTGCTGTGTTCTTGCAGCAGGCAGAATAGCATTTTAGCCATATGCAAGCTGTTCGTACATACAATGTCATGTTTTTAGACGCAAATTGCGGCGACATTACGCCTAAAACGGCCACTAAGATGTTAATTCATAAGGCCTTGTGTGTTATAGATTTGTATAAGCCTTTTTTCCATCATCCTTTTCTTTTGTTCTGGCTGCTAAAATAAGTATTGGGTGTTCCATGTTCTCTTTTCAAACTTTACAAATAGGCGTAAACATGATTGGGCCTCAAGTGTAGACCTGACCAAGATCCACCCTCTATTATAGGCCAGGACCTTTACAATTAGGAGCTGGAAGGCTATCTCTTGCATGGGGATTATCCCTTCACTCCCATGATCCCGGCTGGCGGAGGTCGAGCAGCCTGTCTCACCTGGGCTGGAGTTGAAAGCCTGTGCGTAATTAGTTGGTCATAATGAGGTCATTAGGTTGTTAGGGCAGATTTGTCTTGTTTCAGTCGCAAGTGTCAAGTCTGTAGCATGTCTCTGTTGTTGATTAAAGATGAAAGAAGTAGGTCTGAGTCCTTGTGGAATACATGAGAATTCTGTGTAACAGATTAAAGACATTGGAGACACACCACACATACAGTACACAGAGGATTCCTGGTTTGGATTTTCCCAGAAGGCATGGGGATATAAAAGGTTTTAACTTGTTGCTGGTGCCAGTCTGTGAAAGGTGAACAGGCATTCCAGCCACCCTCCTATCAGGGCCAGGGGGAGTGGGGGTCTCTGTTGTGGTTTAGCAGTGGGCAATTAGAACTGCAAAAATTTGGCATTCACATTGATACAGTAGTCCTGACACTTTGTTATAAATTCCATTAAAACAAGACTGTTGGTTTCAATGAATACTTTCCACTCAGGCTTTGTCCTACAACATGTGAGAACCTTCCATGAGCCAGGCTTTACACATGATTTATGTGTTTCGGACATATATCCTGTTGGAGGTGATATTTAGAATCCAGCTCCAACCTGGGCCGAGGCTGTGAATACATGGCTAAGGAGTACCATGTGTTCAGTTGTGGCTGTTGGAGCATGGAGGTGCTGGGGGCCGGAATTCTGCTCTGTCAGGGAGGGGGAAGGGAAGGGGGAAGGGTCTCTAAGTCTGCCCAGGATTGGCCACCAGACCACTGTTGACTTGATTACCTCTGGATTGTTTCCTCTGACATTTTTCTCTCTCTCTCTCTCTCTCTCTCTCTCTCTCTCTCTCTCTCTCTCTCTCTCTCTCTGTACACAAACCTCTCCCCCTCCATCCCTCATCGCTCCTTCCAGCAGCTCTGGCTCAGTAATGAACTTCTCTTATTCACCGGCTAATGACTGCCTTTGATCTGTCTAAGACCTCTCCCCTGTGGGTCTGTCTGTCTCTCTCTCTCGCTCTCTCTCTCTCTCTCTCTCTCTCTCTCTCTCGCTTCATCCTGCTCCTTCCTGCTTTTTTTGTGCGTATGTCTTCTCACTTTGCTCTCAAAGATGCTCGCGCCTATTCGACATACTTTCGTGTGTACTTCAGGGGAAGGACTCAGTCTTGCTGACCTAGTCAAAACAACATTCAAAGGTGTTAGGTCAGTGAAAGAAGACTGTAGCCCGCATATGTAAGGGGTCAATGCACAGCTAGACAACCCGCACAGCCTATGTCATGTGATGGGCACACGTAACATGGTTTCTCTCTGTTTACCCCGCAGTCCAACAAGGTTCCTGTGGTGCAGCCGTCGCATGCAGTGCACCCGCTGACCCCGCTGATCACATACAGCGACGAGCACTTCGCACCCGGGCCACACTCCGGGCATCATCCGCAGGACAGCAACAACAAACAAGGTAGTGGAACTCAATGCTAACCAGCTAGCTAGTTATATGTGAGGCATTAACGCCCACGGGGAGAAAAGTGTACAAGGACGACTCTGTTGTTGTTGTCGTTTTGCTCTGAAACTCTGAAATGTGCACACTACTCCTCCCCTCGTGCAGCTATGCAAGGCTCACACCGGTCCCAACCCCTCACCTTTGCAGGCAAGTGCACGTATTTTAGTTGTTTATAACTAAAGCTGAGTTTGTAGAAACGTGCATGGGTCCTGGAATCTAACGGAGTATACATACAAAAACAAACAAACAACAAACTATATATGATTTTTTAAAGAAAATAAAAATGTTATATTGTGACTCCCCAGGGGGCCCTGTGTCCCACTTAACCATTACTGTTAGCTAAAGCAGCTAAAACAGGCTCCAGGGATAAATCAAGTGAGTGAGTTCCTCTTTGTACTCTATCTTCTCTTGAAATGAACTAACGAGACTGTCAGAAAACTGCTCAAAGTACACTTGTCCCCTTCATCCTTCTGAGCACTGACGACAGGCTACATCTCCTGACAGATAGCCATGAACACTTGGGCAGGTTGGAAGCTTCTCCTAGACTTTGGCAGCCCCTCATAGATGTGAGATGGAAGACCCTCTTTTGATGCCCTCCTGTACATTGTTTCTCCTCCTTGTTGCCTTTCTTCTCCACTAGCTGCCAGTTTGACGAGCAGAGGAGGCAGACACGATGCAGCTCTGATGGGGGATGATCAGGGAGGGAGGTTCTGAGGAGCAATCTATAAATAGTAGAGCTGAAGAACACAGCAGAACTAGATCAAGGCGCCAAGTGCGTAAAGGAGCCACAATGATCAGAAGATATGTTTTGTTGAAAACATGGCTATTTAAGGAAGGATTTGGTTATTTAAACTCAGTTAAAAGGAAATGATGATTTGCTCAACCATGTAGGTGCATGGACACGCGTTTTATTTATATATCAGGAATTATGGCTTTTTATGAGGTTTTCCATTTCAGTTGAATATTTCTTGAAGACTTATCAGCCCCCTGATGACCACCAGCATATGATTTTGTGACTTTTGACTGACACGTCTAGCCTGTTCACCAGTAATTAATTGTAAAATAAAATCTAATCGAAGAGTTCTCTTCAAATTGGTTCCCTGGGCATATTTTACAGCTCCTGTATACTCTAGTACAGCTAAGCCAAAGATAAATCTTGGTTTCTCTCTATTGTTGACCAAACGCTGCTCTGCCTTCCGTGGTGAGATCGAGTCTTTGATCTGCTTGTTGATTACGGAAAACATTAGTGGATTTTTCTCATTAGGAGTCCTAATATGTGCTGGAGCCTGAAGGTCCAAACATTCAACATTTCAGCCTTAAACTGTAAAAACTACAGCAAACCTGTACATTTAGCAGTAGGACATTTATCACTATGGAACATTTAGCAGTAGCACATTTAGCAAGTAGGCATATAGGACATTTAGAAGGACAGTTAGTAATATGGGACATTAAGCAGTAGCACATTTAGCACTATAGGACAGTTAGCAGTATAGGACAGTTAGCAGTACCACATTTAGCAGTATAGGACAGTTAGCAGTAGCACATTTAGCAGTATAGGACAGTTAGCAGTACCACATTTAGCAGTATAGGACAGTTAGCAGTATAGGACATTTAGCAGTACCACATTTAGCAGTATAGGACAGTTAGCAGTGGCACATTTAGCAGTATAGGACAGTTAGCAGTATAGGACAGTTAGCAGTACCACATTTAGCAGTATAGGACAGTTAGCAGTGGCACATTTAGCAGTATAGGACAGTTAGCAGTATAGGACAGTTAGCAGGACCACATTTAGCAGTATAGGACAGTTAGCAGTAGCACATTTAGCAGTATAGGACAGTTAGCAGTAGCACATTTATCAGTAGCACATTTAGCAATAGCACATTTAGCATTATAACACATTTAGCACTATAGGACAGTTAGCAGTAGCACATTTAGCAATAACACATTTAGCATTATAACACATTTAGCAGTAGCAGTGGCACATTTAGCAGTAGCACGTTTAGCACTATAGGACAGTTAGCAGTGGCACATTTAGCAGTATCACATTTAGCAATAGCACATTTAGCATTATAACACATTTAGCACTATAGGACAGTTAGCAGTAGCACATTTAGCAGTAGCAGTGCACATTTAGCAGTAGCACATTTAGCATTATAGGACATTTAGCATTAGCACTTTTAACATTATAGGACATTTAGCAGTAGCAGTAGCACATTTAGCATTATAGGACATTTAGCATTAGCACATTTAACATTATAGGACATTTAGCAGTAGCAGAAGCACATTTAGCAGTAGGACATTTAGCATTAGCACATTTAACATTATAGGACATTTAG
>JAODLL010000001.1:1458764-1475728 GCA_026546735.1 Forbesichthys agassizii | reverse complement strand
CCTGAGGTTACCCTGGGAAATCATTGGTTGGAGGGTAGGTTATCCTGAGGTTACCCTGGGAAATCATTGGTTGGAGGTAGGTTATCCTGAGGTTACCCTGGGAAATCATTGGTTGGAGGGTAGGTTAATCTGATGTTACCCTGGGAAATCATTGGTTGAAGGGTAAATTAACCTGAGGTTACCCTGGGAAATCATTGGTTGGAGGGTAGGTTATCCTGAGGTTACCATGGGAAATCATTGGTTGGAGGGTAGGTTATCCTGAAGTTACCCTGGGAAATCATTGGTTGAGGGGTAGGTTAACCTGAGGTTACCCTGGGAAATCATTGGTTGGAGGGTAGGTTATCCTGAGGTTACCCTGGGAAATCATTGGTTGGAGGGTAGGTTAACCTGAGGTTACCCTGGATAAACATTGGTTGGAGCGTAGGTTATCCTGAGGTTACCCTGGGTAATCTTTAATTGGAGGGTAGGCTATCCTGAGGTTATTCTGTGTTGGATGATAGGTTATCCTGAGGTTACTCTGTGATATCCAGTTTTATCTTGGGTTGTAGGTAGGGCTGGGCAATTTGGTCAAAAATGTTACAATAAAACATTTAATATCAGTTTAAATTGATAATTATCGTGATAAATGTCAATCAAAGTCTAAAGACTGAATTATGTTACTGGGTGAACATATTTATGGCCAGGTAGCTCTTCTGGGGTCAAGGTTTTTTATTTTTATTTCATCATTATCTGTTTCTTTATATAATTTACAACAAAATGAATACTAATGTCTCTCTATTTCTGTTGTAAATAACCATTAGTTATGTTTAAGTTATAGTTAGCCCCTAAATTAAAGTTATTTAAACAAAATGTTTGACTAATATACTTGAAGTTATATATGTTGTACTCCCTGTCATCTAAATAAATAGTGAAGTCATTATTTTCAATAGATTTGTGTACACATTTGTTGAGCTTTTATTTTGAAATTGGTGAATCAGCGCTAGTTGAAAAATAGTTGCAAATAAGAAGTTGTTATAATTTCATTGGACATGAAAAATTTACCAAACTTTTGAGAATTGTCCTGCCCTAACCTTGCGCTAGTTGTAACGTACAGTAGCAGCAGGCCATTCTACGTGTAAGTCTAAATGCTCAATATTATTTTATACAGAATAATTAATTGAAATAATGAAGGGTAGAGCAGGGGGATACTATCCACTAGTTAATCAATCACGGATGTCATCTTTCTCTCAGGCAGATAAAAAACATAACAATGAAATGCAATTGATTGCATTCCGTTGCATGCATATACTCTTGGGCAGCCGTTATTGTGCAAGCCTGGACACGATTGGCATTTGGCAGTTTGTGCTTCATTCTAATTCAAATGAATTAAAACACACATTTATCGAACATTTGTTCTATTTTTATCAAAGAAAATTATATCGCAATTATTGTTATCGTTTTATCGCCCAGCCCTAGTTGGAGGGTAGCTCCAACTAGGATGCTGAAGTAAATTGTGCTGAGGTTATGCTGTGTTGGAGGTTAGGTTATGGTGGGGTTATCCTGGGTTGGAGGCAGGACTTGAAATGAAGCTTTTAATATTTGGGCAAGGCTAATTTTAGAGCCACTAGTCTGTCAGGCGAGTGCACTTTTCGACAATATATAGTGTATATATATGACTCAACTGTAGCTAAGGGTGTATCAGGAGGGTGTACAGAACTAAGGAGTTAGAAGTGATGCCTGAATTGCACAGCCTGTTGATTTGCTTAGCGGACAGATGGAATTGTGTTCTGTCTCTGATGTATACCATGGGCTTTAAGCATGGACTGGCTAGAGGTCTCTACAGACCCAATTAGTTTTAAAACAAGCCAAAAAAAAGGATCAATCTATTAACAGAGAGGCTTTTGGATGGACCAGTGGTGATTATAGTCATAATGGTTGCCTAGCTTATTATGTCCCACTCGCCAATACAGATAGACGCCCAGACTGCCTAACTATCAAGATGACATTTAATCAAATTGGCTTTAATAAAATATGCCTGGATAATGGCATGGTTGGAAATAACAAAATTTGTTTCCTTTGAGGATTGGGAAAAGAGTGGAACCACAGAGTCATGTCAGAAGCCTTAACGAATAGGCCTAGTGGTTGACGCAGTCAGCCACAGCAAAGCCTAGTTTGTGGCTCCGCATAGGGTAATTGCTCACTGACATAGTTTGAATAAAAAGTACTGCTAAATTGGAACCAGTGTTTTGATACGAAATCAAGTTTTTTTTTTTCCACACTCTCTGTTAATCTCTTCATCATGTCTTTCCCGTATTCTCGTTTATTTTCATTTTTTCTAACACCAAAAGTTTGGAAGTTGAAAATGTTTCTTTTTGGGGGAAGGGTGGGCGACTGTAACATTAGACGCATGCAAACATGCAAGTGCGTGCCAGTAATTGTTTTTTTCTGCTTCTAATCTCCCTTGTGCTGAAAACAGTGGCATGCATTATCTCGGGAAGAGCAAGCTAAGTATTATGAGTTAGCCCGCAAGGAACGGCAGCTCCACATGCAACTATACCCAGGCTGGTCCGCCCGAGACAATTATGTAAGTATCAACAGAACAGATTGGCAGCGGGAGAGGTGTGTGTGGTTGTCTGTCTGTCTGTCTTGTCTGTGTGTGTTACACATTTCTAGCATGCCTTGTGTTTTTCTTTTTTACCTCCACAGTCATTTTCACTGGTCCACACCACACTAATGGTGTCCATTTATAGAGCCGTTATTTTTGCTTGATGTGTGATTCATCGTACTCTGATTCACTGTATATTTTCTCACCATAATGCATTGTAGTGTCATGCACATTGTTGTTTTGCCAATGAGAGGAAAGTGCCCGGTAATGGTTCTGCCAGGCTTTGATGTTCCATATCAGGATGAAGCTTTTGGATATGCAAAAGAGACTAGACTAACCGATGGGCTGGTGCACCTTGGATTTATAGTGCATTGTGACTACATACAGTTATACACAACACCCCCCCCCCCCCCCCCCCCCTTTTTTTTGTTATGTGTTTGCCATGGTTACCTGCACCTGTAAGGTGAGCGTGTGTCTGTGTGTGTGTGTGTGTGTGTGTGTGTGTGTGTGTGTGAAGTGTGAGAGAGAGAGACAATTGTGTGAGCGCTTGCCCTTTATTAAAAGTGTGGCTCCAGCACTCACGTTCACTCCACCACCAAAGTGCTTTGCGGTGTTTATCTGCCTCCCCTCGGACATCAGCAGCATCCCTGCCTTTCTGCCTCCGCCGCTCTACCGCCTTGTCACCACGTGGAGGGGGACCCACCAATGAAGGGGTCAGGGTGGGAGGGTTGGGAAACACTACTTTGGTGTTTGTTGTCAGACACATTTTAGTGGCTAGAGTCTTAATCTGAATCATAGTGAGATCTGTGTCTGGCAGATAATAGGACAAGCACTTTTCTGTGTCCCCTCCCATGAAGCACATAGTTTTGTTGAACACAGACGAGCTATCATGCTCAAAATAGGTACACATTGGCATAGAGTGCTGTAGTATTCATTGTGGCATCATTCTGAATCCTCCTCTCCTCTCCTCATCTCTCTCTCTCTCTCTCTCTCTCTCTCTCTCTCGCCTGTCTGCCACAGCAGTAGAAGGCAGATTAGCTCATGAATAAGTGGTTATTAACATACTTTGCAGCAGGAAACCAAAGTGCTGCTCATATTTGACTAGAGCGACTGCGCGCGCTATCTATACCTATAGTCCCCACCCCCCCTCACCCCCCTCCCATTTCCTCAGGGATTTGGCATAAGCTATAAATCCACACACACTCTCACCAGCTCACCAGGAAATGGTGACGCTCCTCACAGTCATCGGGTTCGACTGCTTTAATTACCTGGAGCCTTTTTAATTGCACTTTACATTACAGTTTGACAGTCCAACTTCAAAGCTTCACATGACAGCGGTGATGCTCAAGGAGCAGCATAGATACAGAACAGCCCCAGCGGCCTGGTGTTTATGACACACACACACACGCGTATGTACACGGCGACTTAATTTCCACTTGCTGCTGACTGCTAGCGATACAAAGTCATGTGACCTGGAGCGAGGTTTCTGGGTAGATCTGAGAGACGATGCAGGCCGTTGGTAGGCCTATGGTGACTTGGCGGCGGGCCCGGGGTCCAGGAGATGCTGTTTGGGTGCCCAGCAGGGGATGAGTGAACACAGCATGCAGCAGCAGGACATGAGTGTGGTCTAGTGAGGGTGAGTGCTGGAGCCACACTTTAAGCGTTCACCTGGATATTTTCTAGGGAAAGAAGAAGAAGCGGAAGAGGGAGAAGATCCAGGAGCCAGCCGCAGGTAAACCCACCTCCCTTCCCCCTTCTGTGGAGGCTGTGAGCTCCCCCCCCCTCTGCTTACACACGGGCCAAGGAGCCATAAAAGCATCCCCCTTAGAACACACACCCTCTGTAAAGGGTGCCGTGAGCCATAACCAGAAGCAGGTGTGTGCTGCTCGTGAGCGAGCCCCTATATTGATGGAGCACGCACCGCCTGACCCGGTATCCCCGCTGTGCCCTGGGTGTTACCCAGCTGGCTGTACCTGCGACACTGTTATTCAATTACACTTCGCTGCGTTCCTTCTGTTGTAAACATCCCTCCATCCATTTCCAGATGTTACACCTACTTTGGGATTAGTCTGTCCGTTATTTGGTGACTCCCTGCCTGTTCAGGGCTTTGCACTCTATAAAGCTGCCTGCTCCCTTCTGCTGACCTTGTCTAGCTGTGCTAGTAGGCCCCTACCCACAATGCAACTGTAATCCTGAGAAATATACATGCATGTACAATTTCAATATTAGTTTTGGTCTATATATAATGTACGTATATAGCCCATATGAACGGTTAAGTGATATGCCGTCCACATACTTCCAGTAAAAGATGCCATTTTCTGCAGGTACAGGCCAGAGAATGAAAACGGCGTACATCTGAGAAAATGGTAAGAGAACCCTCCTGTCTGGTACTGTTCAACATGTCTGATTTGTCTATAACAGCGAACTCTGATTTGAGAGTGTGTACGCACAGACTAATCCTAAGTAGGTCCACCCTAACCTCCCCATAGTCACTGTCATTGGGTTTGGTGTTGAACAACAGGCTCAGATTGGATTTCCGTGCGTCTCACAGCATTTGTGCATGTGTGTACAAGGACATGGCGTGCGTGTCATATGAATGTGACCGCTCCCTTGTCAGGTGTTAAACAAATCACTCTAATTGTTTTCTATAGACTGAATCACAGTTTTACTGTTGGCTTCTTCTCTCATATGTGGGTTTTAGCCTAGCATTACAAAGACACGTGAGGTCTGCATTTATTCAGGTCAGAGGGGATGACTGGATTCAGGAACCAAGCCTAGCCAAGTTGGCATACATATAAAAAATGAAATAAGCTTAACGTATACAAAGCCTATATAATCGTGTATTGGTCCAATGTGATGCTACAGAATATTGCATCACACAACATGTCTGGAACAGTTCAGCTCTTGACTTGAGGTATGTACAAAGAAGAGCAATCGTAACATTACCAATGTGGGCCAAGGTTCTATCTGTCCATTTCCTTCACCCTCTGTAGTTCTTTCTTTCTTTCCTTCCACCCTCTCTTTTCCTCTCTCACTCTGGGCATTCTGTGCCATCCTATTATTCCGCTCTCTTTCAGCAGACAGGCAGATGTAACAAATCCGGCCTCATGACGAAATTGTGCCAACCGGACAAAGGTTTCCGCTTGATCGATTTCTGACCCAGTAGATCCCGGTGAACCCAAAATTGGACTTGGACGCTTTTCTTTTTCTCCTCCTCGCCACAGCTGGGTTTGTAAGCGCAAAAAAGCACTTTATCTCTGATCCAATAATTAGCAGTGCCTAGCCGCAGCGGGATGGACACCCTTGCTGATTCTCAGTGACAGCCTTAAACTAATATGCATAATACCAAGGATTCTGCCACTGCTCCCCAAGCCCTCAATTTATGCAGATCCCAGAGAGCTGGATTGAGGTTAGCTCGGTGTATACGCCAGAAAACATCTTTAAATTAACTTGTTTGTCTATTTCTTTTCATCTGCTCCAGTGTCTATTATTTATACCCTGCAGACATTTGACAGGACTTTGTTATGTTTCAGTTAATTGCTAAATTTGATCCCCAGAACTTCTCCATTACACTCAGGTACATTTGACCAAACATTCTAATAATTTTAATAGTATGTGTACAATCAAAATGAATAGTCTTAAACCTAAAACACATCTTATGAAGGGATACATTTACATAATACATATTGACCGACGTGTGCTGAGTATTCCTGCAAACCAGGAGCTTTCTAGATTGAGGATGGTTTTCTTTGTTATACCCATCTTGTCAAACACTCGGCCACGCAGCCAGCTCTCACCACGGGCTAATGGCGCTGTGAGAAGCCATTACTTTGACATTGTGAAATTAGGGTTACCCTCATTTCCTCTCTTCCCTACTTCCACAGCTCATGTGTATCTCGTTTCACTCTTCTCTCTCGGCCCCTGAACCATCCTCTTTATGTTATTTTTTGTTTCACTCAAAAGTTTGCCTCCCTTCCTTGCTATTAGCTCTCTGTCTGACTAAGCCCTGTGATTCACAGCCTTTGAGATAGCTATCTTGTTGAGAAGCACATATTTACCCTCCGGGCTTTCTACTTTTAAGCCGTTGCACATTTCTCTCACAGGAGAGAGATGCTCTAACAAAGGTGGCTTTTTAATCTGGCTGGCAAGAGCCACAGGAGTCCCAAACAGTCCCAAACCATCATACAATCTTGAATAGTTTGACTCGTCCCGCTCTAACTCCTGTGAAGGTGCCTTTTTGTTTCTACATGAAATGCGATACCTCGGTGTGGGAAACAAGAATTTCCCAATGTTATTTTGCAATACGTTTCTATTGCCTTTCTCTCATAGAACTATATAGCTATCTCCTCAAAAGGGCTCATATACTGTATATATGCTTACATTACATTTATAAATAGTAAAACTGCAAGTAATAGATATGTATGCTGCTACAAAGCTACCTCTGTAAATAGCAACACAAACCAAGTTGTGCAGATGACAACATCACACACAACAATATCCTAGCCTTGGCCATGTGTTTCCAATGCACCCTATGGCATTGAAGGCAGAGATGCTTTTGTTTTCATTTCAGTTTGAATGTAGCATTGAAGGACAACACACCCTGATCGTAGCGGGTAAAAGAGAGGCCTGTTGGAATGAGAGCTGTAGTGTCTGACCCTCTCTTTGTGTGCCCTGCCCCCTCTTGTGTGTGCCGGCAGACAGAAGTCACCTGTCAAGTCTTTGATGAGATGGAAGTGAGGTGGAGAGAGGGAGAGATAGCAAAATGAATATCACACTCATGCTGGAGAGTTCAGATTTTCCTCCCCTCCTCCCACCCCTCCCAGTCTCCAATCACCTCTCTTCCTCCATTCCTTCCACAAGCAGCCAGCACCCCTCTCTCTCTCTCTCTCTCTCTCTCTCTCTCTCTCTCTCTCTCTCTCTCTTTCTTCAGCTGCAATTAGGCACGGTTCCGCATCTGCCTCTATTTCCCGTGCAGTTTCAATTTGGCGCCTTCCCCTAAGGCGGCACAGCCCAGTGCCTCTGCACCACGACTTATTAGTGACCTGGGATAATTGGGGATGGAACACGGGCTCATGAAACCACTCCAGGTCTCGCTCTGAGTGGCTCGTGGGAGATGAGAGGATGTTTTTTAAAACTTGACCAAAAAAAAAGTGCGTGTGGGGGGGGGGGGCCGGCGTTTGGGGTTGGTTTAGGGTGGCTACTAGCATAAATTAGAGCGACGCCCTGGTTTATATTTCTGTGGGGAGGAAATGGAAACGGAAATGTTCGCCCCCACAGTCCTCCCCCTCTCTCTCTCTCTCTCTCTCGCCCACTCGCTCAGCCCCACAAAGCCTGCTCTGTGGAGAGAAATGGCTCTCTCAGCACATGGAGAGGAGTCTGTGGAATGACAAACACCGACGTATGCAGGTGCGCATGGGCGCAGAAACGCCTATCCTTCAGCATAAAATAAAGAAGGGGGGTTCAACTTTTGAACCCAGCAACACTCAAGGTGTTGAGAAAATTTGGCAAAGCAGGGGTTCAAAACCTTTACATATCCCCTGGCTCGCCAAAAAAGTGGTCCCTGGTTTAGATAAAATGATGTACAGTAAAAACAGCCATAAACAAATAGTTCAAAACCAAATGCGTTTGAAGTTATCCTGAAGAACACACTCCCTTTCCCAGCTTTCTTCCTCCTCCGCGTTAGGTCCAGACCCCCGTGTTGAGACCCACTGCCGCCGGTGGGCGAGCCTTTGCACAAGCCCTTGTTCGGATGCGCCATTGTTTAGGCTGGGGCTGGAGATTTGTTTGGGTTGAGTCACGGCGGGCCTATTGTGCCGTGGCTTGGCCAGCTGCAGTAACACTATGAGGGTCCGGTCTCCATGCCTCCCGTCATGTCTTCTCCACTTCCTCTCTCCCCCTCCCATCGAAGCTTTACCCCCTACAGCCTTTTGGAAGGGGAGCGGGGAGGGGGGGGGGGAGGAGGAGGAGCGTGACCCCCTTCCTCCTACAGAGTCGCTTATCTTGTGAATGAAAGGCCCCCAGGTAACACAGGAAGGGGACAGAGAGGCCATAGGAAGCCATGTTTATTTGTATTTAACTCTAACCCTTGCCAGGGTTACCTTCGCCGGGAGTTAAATCTGACCATTGTGAAGGGGAGGGCACCTCCTCCTGCTCCATATATCTTCTCCTCCTGCATATTTGCCTGCCTCCATCTTCTCCTCTCCTTCCTCCTCTTGCTCCATCCTGGCGGAGGCCTTTGAAGGCCGTAGCAGAGGGGTGCAGTCATTGTGCCGACTCTTTGAACTCCCCCTCCCCCGAGTCGCGCGGGGGCTCGGAGCTCTTGGCTAGACTTCAGCTGCCCGGGCCCCCAGCGACGATGCCTCTGATGTGGGCAGCGTGCACGCACGCACGCACGCACGCACGCACGCACGCACGCACACACACATCACCCCCCTCCTCTCCCAGCAGAACATGGCTTAGGTTTAGAGTTTAGCTGGTATGTGGCTCCTCCCATGTTGGAGCACAGCCACCAGTGTTCACGTTCGCGTCTGTGGTGACGCTTTTGTCTACTATTTACTGTAAATCCCCGTAGGAAAAAGACCCAGATTCCCCAAGACTGCCGTTCAGCAAGACTTTAGTGGTTGTTGAACATTACAAATACTTACTGTTTTCAGAGGGGTTATCTTTTTTAATTTATTTTATCTAAATGTTGGCTTGCCTTGAGCTGAAGAAAGTGCTGACAGAACAAAACATTTAGGGCCTCATGTACGTACGTTAGCGAGCGTTAACGTAACAGTGAGCGCAGCCGGACCGCAGATAGCACGGCATGGGACCGCCTTCAAAACTAGGCGTTAACACGGCGGTTCCAACCATATACGTAGGTTGCAGCGCCTGAAATCATTGGAACTCAGAAAAGGGAAACAATTTTAACGATGAAGTACCTATTTATAAATAGTTGTTGTTGCTTGCTTCCCCTGTTAAAAGAAACGCCCTCAATGGGATAACACCTGCTTTTCAGAGGAATTTTCACTGCAAAACGGACTTACAGTTTTCATACATTCAATGGAATATGTAATGCTCACTCTCTCCTTGCCCATCTCCATGCATATTTTTACGTAACAAAGCGCACTTGCACTTGCGATCATGTTTTTTCAGCAGGCACAATAGCGTTTTAGCCATGTGCGTGCTGTTCGTACATACAATGCCATGTATTATGCGCAAAGTGCGACGAAATTACGCCTAAAATGGGCAGTAACATGTTAGTACATGAGGCCTTAAGATTCTAAAATGTCACTTTTCCTTCCAGGTGCTATTTTTATTACCCTAATAATTCCCCCCCACCCCCAGCCCTCAGAGCAGCTCTGCCTTGAGTTTATAGTGAAGAGATGATTTGCACTCTTCAGTTGTCAATGCTAGCTGTGCTCTACGAGTGATGTGCTATTATGTGTCACTATGGCTAAAAGCTTCTGCTAAATGCTCTGAATGTAAATGCCTTTACTTCTCAGTTTACGTCAGCGTAAACCCAGGCTTGAAACCTGAGTGCCCGCCCCAGCTGAAGAACTTTCTCCCGCACTTCACTCCCTCTCCTTGCGTTAGCTATGTTTTAATCATGGTATTCACCTCTAACAGTGACATTGTGTATGCCTAGTGAGTTGTTGTGTTTAGGTTTAAGACCGTACCATCATAGACCTTTCTGACACAGGCTGTAAGACCCGCCCCCATTGGTTACTGTTGCTAATGTCCCACAAACATTTTATGATATTCTCTCTCGTATTTCTAATAATATTGTAGTGTGCGCTTGCCTAATTATTCTACCTACAGAGAGGCAGCAGCTTCTATAGACAAGCATATACTGTACCATATTCAACACAGGCTGTAATGCATATTCTGAAAGAAAACATTGAACAGATACGTACATAGCCAGTAACGGTACTAAGGCGAATGCATCTAAAGGTACTCTACCTTCAAACCTTGTGTTTGTTGATATTGTTGACATTCAGTTCAGCCGCCTCTCACAATCTTTTAATCCACCGTAACTTTAGTTCAGCCAACTGTGTTTTCTGGTTTGCAAAAGAGGACGATGAGCTCCCTGTTGCACTGTTCAATTGTCTGGTAGGATATCTATTTGGAATTGCACATTCACAAAGTGCATCTAATGACAAATGCATAAGGGTGGACCAGTGTTCTAGTGCCCTGTGAGAGCAGATGCTAAACGTTAATCTACCCCATGGCGGACTACAATAAGATGTACAGTAATCTTCTGCTGTGTGACCTGTGAGAATAACTGAAATAACATGTTCTGCAGTGTAGCATCCTGTTCAATACAGTTAGATGGTAAATCAGGAATACACAGTTACTGTATTTTTTGCAAGACTAGTGTAAAAGAAATAAGTGTTACGTTGTTTTTACCCGATATAAGATCTTGATTAATTGGTTAGTACCGGTACCAGTGGGGGTACCGTAGTCTGACTAATATGGCTAACAATTAGCTTTGCTTGTGGAACATCAGGTGTTTCTAAGGAAAAGCAGGTAATCTGATTGGTTATTGTTGACGCATGATTGACAGATCGGAAAGGTCTATTGCATTGTGAGCACATTTTCCTTAGTTGGGTAAGTTTTGTCTTAGTCTAAGCTCATCTTTTGCCCCCCCACCTTCCTCCTCCCCTCCCTGGGGCAAAGGGGAGAAGGGAAGATGTCTGCTCTGCGCCGGGCTGGACACACCTCTCGCCACTCGGCTTACTTTTCGATTTGTCGGCTGTGTTTTCCTTTTATAACGGCACCAAAAGAAACCCCAGAGCTGGGTGTAGGGTGAGGGCAGGAAAGAGGTGGGGGGGATGAGGAAAGGGCGGGGGTGGAGGGCACACAAGGCGGACGGGGTCCAGCTGTGGGCGCTTTGATTCGGCAGAACGGTAGGTGAAAGTGGCGATTGAGACGTGATGCCGTGCCAGTTATCTTAACCTCCCACACTTCAAAAGGCAGGCTCTCTTTCTCTTTCTCTTTCTCTTTCTCTCTCTCTCTCTCTCTCTCTATCTCTCTCCGTCCATACCAGAGAGAGGGAGAGAGACTCACCCTCCTCTGAACAGAGGAGCATTTCATTTCCTGCAACAGAAAAAGGTCCAGCCAGCATTCTTGAGCACTAATGTGTGGGCAGGAAGAGGGGGGGTCAAGTTGCTCCTGAATGGCCGTGTTTGTTGCCGGACCTTGTGAAGCACTGGCCCGGTGCCCCCCGACAGCCACCACGAGCCCCCCTTCCCCCACCGCTGCCACCAGCACAGTTAAGGCACGCACGTGATCGTGCACCCTCTCGGACGAGCGCGCGCACACACACACACACACACACTCCTCACCCGCAGCAGAAGGCCTGCTCCCCAGGCAGGAAGGCCCGGTGCTTTTCATGTCTGTGGCAGGGAAAGGAAAATCGCTCCCCAGGAAAACGGAAGGCGATGTGGTGTGTGTGTATGTGTGTGTGGTGGGAAGTTGAGGGGGGGGGGGGTGTACAGTGCCCAGGCATGCCTGCTTTTAGACCAGGGGATGAAAAGAGGGAGGGTGGTAGAGAGGTAAATAAAGCAACAGGAGCTCTGTGTGTGTGTGTGTGTGTGTGTGTGTGTGTCTAAAGGTCAGTCTGAATGTCATCTCTTCTTTTGCGGGGGGGTGGGGTGGCCTCTGTCCCACTCCCTTTGTATCCAGGTGGTAGTGTTGGTAGACGAGAAGTCTCTCTCTCTCTCTCTCTCTCTCTCTCTCTCTCCTGCATTCTTGTTTTAGGTCAGGCAAAATTTGCCATCTATGTGAGCAGAAAATGGATGTGGATGTGATTTTCTTATTTGTCCAAATGGTTAAAGCCAGAGTGCAAGTGGACTTGAACTACTATAGTCTAATGCAGGCCTTGAGACGTTCTACCCGGCCCGCCCGGTACATCAAACATAAAAATAATAATAATACAACATAAAATTACTTGACGAGCTCTGCGGAATGTTACTTTATTTACTGCTGCGTATAAGAAAACATAGTTAAAGTCAACTTAGGTTTGATTATAAAAATGGTGTTGCATGGGAATTGCCTATATTCATACTGTATATATGCAAGTTAACAAAGTCAGCTGTTTTGTGTTTTATTTTAAAATGTGTTAACAAAGTAGCGTGGCCCGCAAAGTTCTCTGACGTTTTCAACGTGGCCCCCAAGTGAAAATAATTGCCCACCCCTGGTCTAATGGGTGATTTGGTCTGGTCTTATGGAGGAGTACTGTGCTCGTGTATAGAGGGGGAGTTGGTCTTTGGAGGCCACACAGGGGTGCTGTGTGGTGCATTATGTGATCATTGATCGTATAACACTTCTTTCTGCAGTGTAGGAAATAACTGTGTTACAAAACTCTAAAATCTCCCTCTCTCGTGCTAGACCAGGTCGCAAGCAGGGCAATCACCTTTGTGTTTCCCAGTGCGTGTAAGACTTAGACAGCTAAATGACACTGACGTGTGTTAGTGCCTAACCCATTCTGTACCGTACTGTCATGTTAGTGGTGGTTACTGTAGTGTTACCACCCGGGTCAGTATATTACCAAACAGGTGGGCGTTTCTTTGTGGAAAAGACCTGGGGAGGATGTTCGCCTGCTCATTTCCTACTGCCCTCTGATAACGGCAGTGTGGCTGTCGAACGGGAGCAACGCAGCGGGGTGTGATGGCCTTGGAAAACGGAGAGGAGGTGTGATACACAAAACGTCGGAGAGGAGTACAGCTCTGCTGGGTCACAGCAACCGCAATGTTATAGTAGATCAAAGTTAGCCCGCCCCCATCCCTCCACTGACCTGTAACCCTGTTTGTTGGCTTACCAGTGCTATAAATGCTCTGCAGGATGCCTTTCAATCAGCTGACATTAACACACATTAGATGTTTCAGACTATATGATGTACGCCTGATCGGGAAGACTTAAGTAGTTGGTGCAGATCATTTGAGCGACTCCAAATAAAACCAGAGTATTTGCATCTACTGTAGCTGTACAGGGTATTCAACGTGTGTTTTTGTGTGTTGCGTCTCTTGCAGGAGGGAAACGGAATTCGTTCTCCACATGCAAAACGAAGGCAGCAGCTACAGGCCCTCTGCTTGAGATGGAGGCCTGCTAGATTCCATGAAGACCCTAACACCCGTAAACCCAAGTCTCCAGGCCCCGCCCCACCTTCTAACGTACACTGACGAAGCTCCATGGACCACCTGAAACACATCACTGTGTTTTAAGTCTACCCTGCGCTGTAGAGACACTGACTGACAATCGCTACTAGAAAAAAACCCACAAATTTCTTGAATGTCTTTTCATTCATTTCAACCAGCATCATCGCAGTCCCAAGGCACTGCACTGAATACAGCACCAATTTCGGTAAGCGCTGAAGATCAGCCCTCAACGCTGTAGCAAACGCAATCAAATAATCCCTGTTCCTAAATTATTCTAAGTTATTTGTCACCTCACTTCCTGTGTACAGTCCACTAGTTCTATGTTCACCCTCCTCGCCCAACGCCCACACACACTCATTCCCTTTTCTCTCTCACTGGATGTGTGACCATGTTCTGGGTTTCACCCTACCAAACACCTCTTTAGACTGCACTAGGGAAGATGGAGGGATTTCATCTTGTTTAAATAGTCTTCAAGACATCCTTTCAGTTCTACGATGACCAGTTGGGGCAAACAAGGATCAATATTCTGATTTGCGTTTCATTTAAGACTGAATATATTTCGGAATGCTTTTTTGTAACTCTTGTTTCAATTTCTCGGTGTATATTTTCAGTGATTGTTTTTATTTTGTTTTATTTTTTTATATAGTGGTATATATGAAAATAAGCTTTGGACACAGGAAAGCCATTTTTCTTGTTGAAGCGTCTTGCAGAAAATGAAAATTAAGGCTTCTTTTGATAACTATTTGTAACAAATAGTGACCTTGAGTCTTGCTCAGATGTAAAATAATGCTCAATGTGTATTTTTTAAACTGTCAGGATATGTCAATTTTCTTGGTATTTTTGCAGGCAACATTAGGACAAAGGCAAGAGTGATAGCTCAGAGGCCTATATTTTATTGTTCTAAAACATGACAAATGAAGCAGATATATATATTTACCCCAGCACTTGGCAGTCTTTTATTGCGATGGACCTTCATCTTATCTCTGGTAGCTAATAGTGTGGTCTTTTGCCATGTTGTTTATTCCATGCAAGCATCTCTGTAACATTTTATTGATTTTAATGCTCTAATTTTAGTATTACTTGATGAATTCCTTTTTTATTCATTGTTATATTTTGGGTCACTGTCATCTTGGTATAGCACTTTGCTGCCCAAGTGGTCATATTTGAACTGTTTCGATGTATTTTTTGTTTTTTTAAAGAAAATTAAAAGGCATCATTTGCTCATTTGATCATGTTTTGTATAAAAAAAAGAAATACAGGTCCAAATGTAAGTGTATACTCCTTGTGGCCCCCATTATAGGTATTCACACAGCTTTGGTTAGGGTTTGCCGCTTATTGGTAGCCCAAGGAACTACAAAGCAAGGAAAATACTTTGAATATAAAATGTTTTAATCTCGAGGGAAACTTCAAAAGGCTTCAGAAAATGGACCAGCAATTAAAACTCAAACAGCATGGAATGCCTGGGGCTACATTCTCAGCATTACTGCAATTCTAATGAAAAGGGTAACACAAACGAATTAAGTATAGGAGCTCATCAACTAGAAAACAATACCATATTTAACACAGATTGATCTTTAAGGAGGTCCATCAAAATATTGTCATGTGACTAAATTCTTAGAGCACCATTTCTGTTTCAATTTATTTATGCCTTCTATCAAATAAAACAGCATAGCCGTGTTACTGGTGCAACATGCGTGTCTTGGAGGCTTTGTTTATATCTGCATTTTCAATCTATGCCTTAATGACAAAGTAATAAGAATGGACTTTAAAAAGCTGTGTAAATGTTTATTGCTCAATTTAACACTTTGTCCATCAAGCACTGATACAAACTTAATCGCTTTTAAATTTTAGAAAAACAATTGTTTCAAGAACATAAGCATGAAAACCATTCAAGTCTGGAAAGATGTTATCAGTCTCTTGACGTGTAAAGAGGATATCCAGAATAAATATCCACAAGACAAGTCAACAGGGTGTATTAAAGGCACACAGGCTACATGCTATCGTTGTTTGACAACAGGTTCGTCATGATGACCCTGACACCATTATGATGCCTTTATCGGTGGATGGGCGGCGGCTTGTTTCTGTTTCTCAGTGCTTTTAAAACTCATGTTTGGCTACTTGTACTTGTAGAACCCTTCCCCAGTTTTTCTGCCATATTTGCCTTCTGCAACCAACTTGTTTAGCATGTCACTCTGAGCAAAGATAGGATTCTCTGAGTCCATTGCACTCCAGCCTAAAACATACAGAAGTACAATATATTTAGCAAAATATTTATAGATTACATCATAGCATGTCAAAAATGGCTGCTAAATATTTACTCTACTACTCACCATCAATAATGAATTTGCATGTGTCCAGTCCTACATAGTCCAGCAGCTCAAAGGGCCCCATGGGATACCCAGCACCAAGTTTCATAGCAATGTCAATATCTTCTTTTGATCCATGACCTGAAGGAGCAAATGACAGAAACACAATCTCATGAAATGAAATTAAATGTCACAGGGTTTGCAATATGGCCAGAAATGTGTTTCCTTATTGGTCAATTGAGAGACAATGGAAGTGAATGGATTTTTAACAGTTACCACTACAGAGTTAACAAAGATGACAAAAACATTACAATACAATAACCCAATACAGACCTCGTTCATGCAACCGGATGGCCTCCATCATGTAGGGGACAAGTAAGCGATTTACAATGAAGCCAGGAGTATCCTAGGTAACAGTGAGAAAGGCAGTGTCAATATAACTACAGCAACTGGTAACAAAATACCGTAGGTTGATGGAACAAACCTTACTTTGCAAGACACAGGTGTCTTTCCAAGTGCTTTGCTGAAGTTTAGTAGAGAATCAAACGTCTCTTGGCTTGTTGCTGACATTGCAATTACCTATGTAAAAGGCAGTGTATTGTTGATATTGGTAGGATTTGTAAGTTGCAACAAAAGCTATCTAAAAAACATGAATTAGTAAATAGCTCTATACATACATACATATATGTGTGTATTATTTAGAAATGCCACTATATGCCATATATATATAGTTGCAAGAAAAAGTATGTGAACCCCTTGGGATTACGTTGAGTTTTGCATGAATTGTTCATGAAATGTGCTCTGAACTTTATCTAAGTCACAACAATAGAAAAACACAGTCTGCTAAAAATAATACTAGACAAACATTAGATGTTGCCATGGTTTAATTGAACATAACATGTAAACATTCACAGTGCAGGGAGGAAAAAGTATGTG
>JAODLL010000001.1:1446508-1458664 GCA_026546735.1 Forbesichthys agassizii | reverse complement strand
AATATATATATATATATAAACCATATATGATGATGATGATGATGATTATTAGTAGTAGTAGTATTTTGACTAGTGTTTTTATAGATTAGATTCAACAATGTTTATTCTTATATTTTTAAACCTGGACATATATTTAATGTTTTATACCTTGACAAAATATAGGTGTGTACTTCTTTGAATAGACTTTATGGTGGTCATGTTAATTTAATATGTGATAAATCAAAGTGGATCATTGGAAAATAAACCAGCAATATCCTTTGGAGAGTAACATGAGAATCTGTTTAGGGAGGAATAGGACATGTAGCTCGTTGACCAGTACTCACCCTGATTTACAGACTTGGGTGGAAGATGTGTTTCTGGTTAAACTGGCAAGACTACATCTAGAACAGTATCCTCTCAGTTCAAAGGGTCTTTTTTTAACGTAGATTAGACCTTCAAACACCATGATAAAGACAGGTATGGGAAACTCTTTATTAGGTTAGATACGAAACTCAATTTTTAAGGTTTATATTTCCTCTTTCCATTTCATATTTGGCTATGATGAAATACAAATGGAACATATTCACAGTGCAGCTCATATTTTCATTTTGTTTAACGTCTTCTGTCTATTTGGGACACTGAGAGTGGCTGGCTGCAAATAAACACAGCCTCTGTTTATTTTAGTCACGGACCCTTCGAAGTAAAGTGGGGATGGCTTTGTAAAGTTTCTGGCTAACTTGTGGTCACCTATGTTTTGCTGCTCCATCAACACTATCACAAGAGAGACTTGGGTTTATGTAGTGCTTATGTCAATTCAACTAACTGCCTTATTGCAATTTCACAACAAGCTTTAAATGCTTTTACCAAGCTTCTCCTTAAGCAAAAACATGCTTTCTGAGGTTTGTATTCAACTGATGGCTATTTCATTGACCCTTGGCCAATTAAATCTGTATTTATTGTATTTCTTTAATGTGCATGCCATCACACAATATCTTTAATAATATATTCGTCCTATTATATTCCTTCTCTTATTAAATACACATGTTTAATTTACTCATGAGCATGGGTGTTATAAAAAAATAAAAAAATAAATCACCCTTTGTTGATAAGAGCTCTTGCACCCGCCACGATCACAGCAGGAGATCCATTTGTCAAACAGGCAAACATGATACCAGGCTCTATTGTGCTCTTTTCAACAGCTCCAAACGGTGACACTGCCCCTCCTACTCCCAGGAGAGGAGCGTTAACCCCACCCCCTTCACCCCACCCCCATCTCCCTGTCATCTTTCATTTGTAAAAGGAAGCTTTGTCACAATGTCTCACTTTGGCAGTTTAACTTGATAGTTACTATTGAGTGCATGTGGGTGGCAGAGGGTACAATTTCCTTTGGCTAGATAATAAACTTTTAATAAACAATTACCAGAGCCTTCCCATGGTTGATCCATAGATCCTTTCTCTGTTGCTCCGTCCTTGTATTTTGGGTCTCCCAGCTTCTGTCCATCTATCTATCTATTATTCAACATCTGTAGCAATCCTTCTTTTGTCTTTCCCATCGCCCCGTGTTCAGAGTGGAATATTCCAAGCTGCTCTACTATGATTTAGCTGTGAGGCCAGCTGTCTCAGTAACCAATCAAGACAATGAAAGAAACACATGCAGAACCTCTGTGAAGAGGTATGAGAAGCCCATTCGTGTTTCTATTATTTGCTCCATGAAATGTCCTGGCCGTTGCTAACTGCCTACTTCACGCTACAGAGGGCTTATTGAGCTTGCCTGTGGACATGTAGCTGTGTTCCAGCTACATGCTTGGGCTGTAAGCAGCAAAAGACACTTCCTTCCGGTAACGTGTTGTTGCATAAATTCTACGCGGCAGGTTAGATGCTGGAATTGGTCCGGAATCAGTTTCTCCTGGATACAGTGTCCACTCTCCGGCACCAAGGAGGCCCAGTCATCCAGAACTGCATCATTACAGGCTGCTTGTTGGGTGGTTTGGATCCTAACAGGTTATTTTCTTCTCATCCTTGTGGAGGAGAAGAAAGTTCTAGTTCATTAGAAAAGCATGACTTCACATACAGTGGAGAGATTCAAACCCACGTTCTCCACTTGCCTGTTCACGTATTACAGCTAGAGCAATGTGTGTATTGGACGGAAGCCTTCTTCCTGTACCGTGCATGGCCACCCAGGTGTACTTGCTCAGTGCTAAGTGTTGCACATGCTCCTAATTGTGTGTTCATCATTTCCATAACAACGTGTGAAGGCACTGTGAAACCACAGTTGTACTGTAGGTGTTTTTGTGAGTGGAGTTGCAATTGGTTTCCATACATGCATCTGTAGAGCTCTGTATGCCACTGTTTGTTTGAAACTCGACTGAAAGAGGACATTTGACGGTGTGTATGTGTGTGTGTGTGTGTGTGCGTGTGTGTTCCCGTGTGCGTGTGTGCGTGCGCACTTAGGTCTCTGTGGTGGAGAATACAGACTGCCAGCCACTAAGCACTAAGAAGTGCACACGCCATTGGAGTCAAAACAAGAATGTTTTGTAGCACTGAGAAATAAATAAAAAAATATTAATATTTAATAAAAAAAAAATAATAATAAAACGTTTTCCTTATGTTGCTGTTTCTACTAGATATATACTATTTATGTAGAGAAAATGCTTAATAAAGTCAATGTAAAAAAAAAAAAAAACCCAGTATGTTGACTTAACCGGTAACATTAAATTGATATAAAAGTTATATTTCTTTCCATAACCACCATTAATAATATACGCTACTGGTAAAAGTGTCGCTGGATGTTATTGGTCCCTCTGAGAGCTAGCTGTGTTGATGGGAATGGAAGCTGCCACACGTTCTTGAACGTGGTCATTCATCAGCAGGCTTCTCTTTCATGCCATATGCCTGCTCTCCTGTTTCTACTGCTTACACACACACACACACACACTCGGGCTTCATCCCTCGGGGGCCGCAAGCGTTCAGTGGGGACGAGGCTGTGAAAGGGCGACCTGGAAATCTCACTGTCTCAAAAGACGGGCGCACGGAAGTAAAGCTGTGAGCCCGCTCCATTATCTTCCCAGCGTTCATTCACAAAAAGAGCCAACCGTACACAGACACAACAGATGGAGGAATGGCCCCACCCAGCCCCTCCACACACACACACACACACACACCAGGGATGTCTGTATGTGACATCATGTCTCTGTCACGGAGCTCAGAGCTTTGTTGTCAGGACCCCTCCCTCCCTTCCTTTTCTTTCTTCCTCTCTCGCCCGTCCTCCACTCCCACATGTTTTGTTTGCTTTGCTTTCAGGAACAATGAAGGGACGCCACAGTCAAGACTGGAGAGACATCCTTCCTCTCTCCGCCCCCCTCGGAGTGCCACACAACACCGACAACACACACACAGACCTTTGGCAGCTCCCACAGCATTACATTGGCTTGTAATTTTCCCGGGGCGACAGTGTGTGCGTGCGACACACACGTGCACGTGTGCATGCACACGCACACTCTCTCTACCACTCCCACGCTCACGCGTCCACACACGCACTACATACAGTACAGTACACACAACACACGTTTTCTCTCTCTCTCTCTCTCTCTCTCTCTCTCTCTCTCTCTCTCTCTCACACACACACACAAACCCCTGCCCTGCCATCTGTCAGCGGCATGCTGGGAGGTTTTCTCCGTGCGTGGAGGTGATGTCCCGCTCACTGTTTGATTAACTGCTACCACCCACACACATCCACAGTAACTTTACGTTAGGAGGGGGGGGGGGGGTTAAAATCAAAGATCTAATTCAGCCTTCCAACTTGATATGGAGCCTTATATTACAGTAACAACAAGACACGGGCTGAGAAATATATGGCAGGCAGGAGTTGGCCCATATATTTCTCTATTCCCCTGGATGTATTATATATTTCATCCATCGGGAGCAACAGAAAAGTCTGCATTTATCATCAGAGGGCTTGTGTTTCTGACTAGGCCCTTGTCAATTGGATTGATTTAGATTCATTTAAAACTCCTATCCATCCAGAGGCCTGGCTGTGTTTGAACAGCAATACCCATATACACAGGAGGATAAAGAGGGAGCAGGAAAATATTTCTCTGCATATTCCTATGAATTTTATCAGCAATAAATCAGTGAACGTACTGTATAGGTATAATTGGTATAGGTATGTACTTGTATTATTGCAGGCAAGTTTAAAGTAAACATCAATGCTAGCTAAACCATTTCTTTGTGCAGGTACTGTCACACATTGAGTTTGGATGGAATACTGAGAAAAATGGAGAATGTTTCTGAGTCAATGATTTGGCATTTCTCTATTTGAAGTGCACCCTGCATTTGAGTCTCCTGGCAAATGAAAGTCATTTAGATGGTGTAACGGCACAAAAACATACGATCTGCTCAGTCAGATCAGCCAAGCAAAAGGCAGCATGATGTAGTCGCTGGCAGGTAAGATGACACTACACTAAAGCCTTATTCCACACTGTCTTGAGAAATTAACAGTGTTTCCATCAACATTTTAGTGAGAAAATGGCAAAGGACTATGTCACAGCATGTTACCATGGTGATTGGAACAATATTTAGCAAAACAAATAGGTACTGTAAGAAAACAGAATTTAAATCTATATGGATTTAAGATCAAAAGAACAGATTATTAGTACAAATCCCATATGTCTATATGTGTTGGTTATTGGACATAATACCAAATGATTCATAAACACCTTTTTTACTTCTCAATATATGTGTATTAGAATTGGACCACTTTACAGCACTGTGAAACTGGTATTGTGTTTCATAACAAATAACACGTACGTTATGATTATTAGGCCTAACTAAATGGGTCATGATTGTGAACATATACACTAATTAAAGCAAAAATGGAGCAGTTAAATATTATCTCCATAAAGTGTGAACTGATAACAATAGTGTAAACAGTATTTGAAGCTCCAATAGCATCAACCTCTGACTGACCAGCCTTGGATTGACACGGGTTTCTGCGTACTGTACATGACGTGCTTAATAACACAACAACACACAGCTGTCCTGCAGGCACCAGTGGCCATCCCAGCACTGCTGCTTCATTCTTTGTTATTCTAACTCTACGGTGTGCTGAATAGTGTCAGAACCACTGACTCACTGTCAAGAAGAGTGAGCTGTTTACGATAAAGTCAGTGTGTAAAACCTGAGTTCACAGGGGTTCCTACTGGGCAGGATAGTATAGTGGTTAGGGTGGTTGTCTCAAACCAGCCCAGCCCGCTGTACCTGCGCCTTAATACTCATTATTGTACACACTGTAAGACATGTAGAAAAAAAAGCATATTTATATGTACATTAATGCATAAGCAGAATTAGCATTTTTAAAATCTATGCTGTGAAATGACATGGTAAAGGCTGCCATTGTGGTAAAATGCAAACTGAGACACAAAATTGAATAAAGCACACACACATGCACACACATCCATGCACTTTTAATATGTGCCTTTTGCTGTAGTAGTGGGTAGGTTTCTCAACCCCAACCCCTTGTGGCCATATAGAGTACTACCACTTAAAGGTAGAGTAAGCAATGCCGGAGAAAGACGGTTGATGTTTGAACACAACATCCTAACGAATACTCCCTCAGAAGCTCCGCCCCTATACACTATATATAGTTGATGTAGTTGATTTTAAGGATGTCTTACTGCCTTCAGCATTACATCAGCTTGCATCTCCCTTCTTGGCCTTTTTAAAGTTCCTCACCATTTTTGTGCCAAAAAAAATTAAGCAAAATGTTACTATGCTTACTATATTAAAAATATACCATTGGTATACCATGGGGTTGGCACAAGTGTCACAGTGTGATAACCAGCCCCCATACCAGTGTGACAACCAGCCCCATCTGAACTCGAGATAAATGTTTAGCTAACAACCACATGATTTGACCTAGCATCTGATAAATATATAGCTATATAACTATAGCTATTACCTTCAATTCATAAACAAAAGTTACTAAATAGAGGACCGTCTCAAAATTAAATGGTTGTGTAATAAATGCATGTCCACCAAATAGTAAAGCCCAAAAAGCATAGTTTAACTAAATGTAGAAAGCTACAGAAGGAATTTTATACAAAAGTCAATATTTACTTTTACCCATTAAAATGTGAAATGATTCCCTTATGCCAAGATAGTTAGCTCTCTATACATACTGACAATATAACTTAACTCATACAAAGAGGTCACACATTTGATAAGAAACATGATACACAGCGCCCCCTAGTTTGGCTGTAACAAGCTCTGTGATAACCAACCCGTGTGACAACCAACCCAATCTCCCCTAATTCAAAGATCTAAAATGTTCCAAATGAGAAAAACCTAATAATCATACAAAAAAATGTTAAATAACTTTGAAGGTCTGTGATAAAAGGCACTCACCATGTACAATGGTATAAAGCCTTAATGACAACGTGTAAAGAGCATTGAGGTTTAAAAGACTCACGTGTACATTTCAACCCCACCAAAACCAATTGACTATAGAAAATGGCAGATCAACTCTGGTTTCTAAAACCATAGCTGGTGGCTCATTGAACTTGATTGAAAAGAAAAGTTTCACTCAGATATCCTCAGCTTTTAAAAGAACATCACATTAATCTATGTGCTCAAGCCCAAAAACAACTTGGTTTTGCTTTTCATTGCAATGCAAAATAAATTATTGCCAAGTGACTCAAAGAAAGCACAGCTGTTACTTGGCATTCGGCTGAATTAGACAGCCCATATGTGAAAGACAATCTATTGCTCTTTAAGTGATTCGAACAGTGATTCATCCGTCAGTCAGCAGTCAGCAGTCTCACCATCCTATATCCTCGGGTATAATGGACAGGGAGGTCTACGTGATGAAAGTTGGAAGTGACCCTTGACATTTCATGTTTTTTTTATTTTTATGTCACAATCCTGTTGACCGATCCCATAAGCGGCCACAGGCCTCTTTAGGTAACCATCACTAACTCCTGCAGCAACTCTACACACTCCTTACTAATGATTATCCTATTTGTTTGTTAGAGAGGTTTAAAGCTGTTTTCATTGTATTTGTTTGCTTGAGAAATTATAGGTGTCTGCTCTGCAAAGAAGAACAAAACATTACCTAGGACAGAAAATAGAGCGACCACAATGCTTTCACAATGCCTTTTCATTTTTTTCTTTTACCAATGCCTGTTAGTGCAACCAGACACTCCCTATATAGCTGTGTGTTTATCTAAGCGGCTCTGTGGGACATCTCAGTGGTGATTCTTTAGTGGACATCCTTTCAGTGCTCCACTATGGGATGAACGAGCAAGATTCCCATGCCATTCTTACACGACATGACAAATGCACACCAATAATGACTGGTGCTTTAGATATTTCCCACACATGCGTTTCCAATGTAGAAAGGTGGTGCACTATAGTAATTGGTTTGGAAATACTATTTCCCCTGAAAACAATTGAAACCCCTGAATTCACAATAGTCTGATAGATAGCGTGTCTCTTTTGAGACACGATCTATCTGCCTCTCTTGGGATTCAGAACATTGGACAGCTCATTTTCTAAGAGACTTTTTTTCTTCAGAATAATCATAAACATTTGCTCACGCACGCAAGTATTTGTAAACAATGCAAAGTCTTAGTAGTTGGGTAAAACTTGTTAACTCTTTTGTGTAAAAGATACATTCAATGAAAGCTATTAAAATGCAATCTGCAACATCATATGGAGAAAAATGTATTCATCACACAGAAATGCATGGAGCTCCGTGTATCCTCTTTGTTTATGGCTGTAACCTAATCTAAAGTCTCCGGTGAGATAACATCATGGTAGGGGATGGCTTTATACTCCTACGTGACAGTGAGCATATTACTTACTCAACCTCTTCATGATAACAGGGTAAACTGACTGACAAGGTTTAAACTAAAGGTCATTAAGTGGGATTTAGTGACTGAGAGTTACAGCTTTATGGTGGTAAACCCTAAATTGCATGGTTGCTCTTGAGAGTGAGGTTAATTAAAGTGCGCGTGTAGCTTCATATTCCACTTGTGAGAATCATCATGGGAAAAAAAGCAATGCGTTGGACATGATTTAGGCAAGAAAGGTATTCTCTTAGATCAACAGCACTAGGGTTGTTCCTGAAGCAACATTCCTATTAGATATCTCCCAGATTCCTCCCAGACCTTAAAGTGGCTCTATTTGACTTTCTGCCACTACATGACACACTAAGCACACAAGCATCTCAGACCAAAACTAATGCACCGTGGGCCACACACACACACACACACACATACATACACACACTCTCATTCTAACTGTACAGGAGCGCAGATTACAACACACACAGAGGTTAGCGTGATGTCATTCTCTCCTCAGGACACAAATACCTTTACATAGAAACCGTTGTTTAGTCAAGGGGCCAGGGCTGGTAAAGCCAAGTGCAGAAGAAGCACAGCATAAACACTATGACGGGAACATTTCCAACCTGGCAGCTGAGTGTTGAGCGTTGGCCTTATATACGCAGCTGATTGCTGATGCTGCACATGTGGGGGCATTGCCTTGGCTCCAGCACACCTGTCTTCCCTCACGATTAAGGACAGGAGAAGGATCCAGAAAAGAGAGAAAGAGAGAAATAGGCTACACCCACACTGTGGGCGAAGCGTGTTTGCTGCTACATGCAGCAACTCCACTATATCATTACAGAAAATAGCTGTTTGCTGCTATATATGTTTCAAATATTGTATTTAACCACACCGAATCTGAAAGCCAAAAAATACACTTCCACTTCAATGGTGAAAAGTGATCAGGCATAAGTGAACAGGAGTGGTTAGCATCATTTTTCCAGGAACCTCATGTAATATATGCTAAAGGTACTTACAAACACATGAGGCATCTTGCTCATGGTTGCTTAGGGCAAAACACTGACGCTCACCACCCAGACCACTAGATTATACTACCTGAAACAACAAGTTGAACAATATATACAGTATATATATATATATATATATATATATATATATATATATATATATATATATCAAAATACTATATATTCAAAACTATTTGCTATCATAGGTTTGTAACACATGCTGTGACTATTATTGCTAAAGACACAAGTGTGCATCAGCTATGTGGTATATAGATTAGCATGGCATAGTCATAGCTGATTTTCCGCTATTAGATGTCATCAGACCCTGCTCATTGGCTGCACGGTGCTGTAATGTAATCAAACAGGACGTTTAAATCAGACACTAAGAGCAGCCCTTCCCCCTTCTCCAGGTGTGTTGTTGGGGGGTTTGTGGTGTCGTCGAGGTAAACATGCTCACAATTTCCACTGTTTGGTATGTTTTGGTGTAATGAATGTTAACCTTTTCTCTGTGTTTTTATGGAGCTGGCTAGCCAATAGTAACAGCTGCTAACTAACTGTTACAGTCAAAAAGACATATGGAAGCACCTGTATTAATGGTATTAATATCAAGGTCATATTATTATACCTTAAAGAAATAGAATGCCATCAGAATAATTTCCAGTGCCTTCAGTAGAAATCCATTGTTTTTCTCTCGGTCAACCACAATACGTCAAGCTGAGATAATCTCATGATGGACTGGTGTTGGACATGTGTCTAGGACACGTGAGGTTAGATTGGTCTCATTCTGCTTTACAGTTTGATTGTATTCATATGTGTCTATTTAGTGATTCAGCGCCAGGATGTTAAAACCCCGCATCAGCACTTTCCCTCTGGTCCATGAAAGGGGTTTTCCCCTAAATGCTATGGGCAAATAAACTAAATCAACAAGCATTTAAACAGGAACCTTATATCCAACCTGGCAGCTAAGGACCGTGGGCACCGACAATGTCTGTCTTGGTTGTTTATACTTAAAACAGCTGGTCCATTGAGCACGCCACATGTTATTCAAGACAAAGCTGGATTACATGGTGCCTTTCACTAATATCACAATATTATTTGCCTGCATTATGGTAATTGACCGCATGTACAGTACATCTGCAGTGACTTTTATGTGAGTTGAACTTTGTCCTCGAACAAACAAAATCCCTGAAAGAGCTCAGAAAGGTAAGATGATATCATTTACTGAATAATAATGCATTATAAGAAAACAACCACAGTGGAACACAGAGCTCCTTGTCCAGCTCTCACGCTATAAATCACATAGCTCCATCCACCTTCACACTAAGTATAAAATGACTCTTGTGTACACTTCTGTTGTTCACCGATACACAGACAAGTCCATCGCTCTAATGGCTTACAAGCAGAACAGGGGAACTTTAAATCCACACAAGTACATGTAAAGGGCATCGCATTTAAGCATTAACGTGTCCAACAGCTCCCATTCACATCAATCCCCACCCCCATTTCTTGGGTTTCACTTGTGGATGCTGGGGTCTGTATAGTGTCCTTGTTTGGCTTTAATTATGGTCCTCACCTCAAAAGTTTCCCCCTGGGAACTTCCCTCCAGGCCTGCTGAGGGGCCTGAAGACACTCAGACTGACTCATTAAGTGTCAGAGAAAATTAAGACAATCCGGCACTGTTTTAGAAGGTGTGAGACTTTCCTGGAGTCTCTATGGAGACTCTTCAAAGAGTTCCTTATCTTCCTGGTGTTTAGAAGTGTCTCCACAGGCCCACTGACTGCTGAAAGACAAACAAGGTCATGCAGAAGCAAGACTCTAAAAGCAGGACTATGGTTTCTCCACACAGTGGAATACCTCCAGTGAGAGGTTGAGTGAGGCGTATGTTTTAGACTAATAACAAGGTAGGTAAAATAAAGCCAGCGAGAATATAATTTAACAGAGGTATAAACGGACGGCACGTCCACATTCAGTCTTTGGAAGGAGAGGGGTGACTTTTCTCCCTTTATACAGACCAGAACGACCAGTGTTCCATGCAAGTCAACGGGGAGGTCCACGGATTTCACAACAGCATTTCTGCAACAAACTGTTTGGAGGTAAATTGACTTTGTTTCAAGCCATGGATTTAGCTCTCTGGACGCTGCTTAAGTCAACCTCCACAGAAAAATGTCGTTGGTGACACTCTTAATAAGAGACCAAAAGCGTTACATTTTTGCTCCATTGAAATGCATTACAACACTCTATCTAAGTATAATTATAACATTTTTGATAAAGCTACTGTACCAGGTGGCTGTATATTTCCAGAAACATAGCCCCTACAAAGTGTTTAGACTCTATTGTTAGCTCTGCCCTGAGACGAGTGAGGTTACTAGAGTGAAGGTTGCAGCACAAAACACATCTCTAAACAGCCATTTTCTTTTTCATTCCTTCTTTGGCAACAAGTCTGGCAATTAGGCAGACTAACCACATCCTTATTTACTGTGCTCCAATAGACTTAAGAGTCAATGTTCTGTTTTCAATATTCTTTCATCACTCAGTGGCTTGAGCAGAAATGCATAACTAGAAAGTACAGTAGGTGTCTTCTATGGATCATTCAGACAAATTGACCGGATTAGAATATGGAATGTAGTTTGCAGAGATTACTTTTAACGCGTCCAACATCCCCCATCTTGTTGCATTTAACAATAAGGCCAAAAGAAATGTCTTCTTTTTAACACTGTCACCATTCTTCAACAGATATAGTGAGATATAGCATGTCTAGTCTGTGTAGTAGGGATGCTAATTAGTGGTGGGGCTCTGCCCTCCTGTGGTCGTCGTGGCAACTCTCAAAGTGTCTCTGGTGTACAATTCACCCTACTGCCAAACCCTCCTTCCTCCCATGCTTATTCTGAATTCACCTTTGCAGCAAAAACAGATCTTTTAACGTTAATGCAATATGCCTTGTGTTCTCTTAACAAGTAGAGACAAATAGCCACATATAAACAAAAATGATGTAGAACAATTGAGTCATCACTTTCACTTTCCAACCCTAGGAATAAGGAAATATTTGTTAATTGTAATATATAAAAGTGCATTGCCACACTGTGGTTTGTAAGTTTGATTCAGTCTATAAACATATTTGTGAAAATAAAATAAAAAGCACTATTTTTCAACCTCTAAACTAGGCCTTATTGGCTATTTGTCATCTGTGGGAACATGATAGGCTACATATTGCCTGTAAATTCAAATTCTATCAGATTCAATGTTCAAGGCTTAAAGGACCACTATGTAAGAATTAGTGGACTCTAGTGATCAAATTGCAAATAGCATTCATCTGTATACTCTCCGCT
>JAODLL010000001.1:1412065-1446408 GCA_026546735.1 Forbesichthys agassizii | reverse complement strand
TATAAATATATGCGCGTGCTAATCGATAATTATTCGTTCCCTTGTTTGTTGCGTGCACAGGCTCAAAAAGCACAGAAACCGCCACAGAAGCCGGCCCCTGCAGCTGTTTTGGCAGCCCCAGTTATGAAAGATATAATGGTGAAAAAGGCAGAGCTTAAAATCAGGCCTGACACAGCAAGCACTTTTCAGGCCTTTAAAAGAGCGGAAGTAAAGGTAGGCAGTACATGACTTGGTCTATTTTGGCACCAACCATTTAAACGACACCAAATAAGTGCAGTGATTGACACTGGTCTTATGCTGCATTAGTAAATACACTTGCTCATTTGACACAGGCTTCTGCACCATCAGCCAATCCTTGCAGCAGTAGCTCCTCCTCCGCAGGCCTTACAGGCTGGGCTGCATTCGGAGCCAAGACCACCCCTTCTGTTTCTTCCAGCTCCAAAATGGTCTCTTCAGGCTCCAGCGGTAACAACAAGACGTCCGCAGCTCCCTCTGGTCAGAAACCTGTAGGAATGTCCTGCCTTGCAGCAACCAAGTCTGGACTGAGCAGTGCCAAGGTTCCCGGCAACGGCAACGGTTCTGGCCAGGTGCCGGTGAAAGCCCCCCCGCCCCTGACGCTTGGCAAGCAGACATTGAATCGATCCTCCAGCGGGGACGGCCAGGGGAAGGTGTCCACATCCGGGTCAACCTCTCCCAGCGCA
Organism: Forbesichthys agassizii; assembly: GCA_026546735.1. Lineage (NCBI taxonomy): Eukaryota > Metazoa > Chordata > Actinopteri > Percopsiformes > Amblyopsidae > Forbesichthys > Forbesichthys agassizii. Next base: position 1,445,707 of record JAODLL010000001.1, on the reverse strand, counting down.
GCGCAGTCTAGTGCTGGGGGGAATGGGGGAGGAGCTAATGGGAACAATGGGAATGGATCCAAGGCTGCTGCGGGCGACAAGGCACCCACATCCCAGGAGTCCCAGCTGAACGCTATGAAACGCCTTCAAATGGTGAAGAAGAAAGCGGCGCAGAAGAAACTGAAAAAGTGAAGAGAGAGAGAGAGAGAGAGAGAGAGAGAGAGAGAGAGAGAGAGAGGGAAAACATATCTGGAAGTAGAAAATAATGGTATAAAGCGTATGGAAATGGCCAGAGCATTGTGTTGTCATATTGAGAGAGCATCTGTACAGTCACACCATCCACTTTAAAACTTGAATCTTACGTTGTTTAAATGCTGCTGGAGTCTTTGTGCCTCATTTTGTCCCTACAAGTCTAGTCTGACAAAGTAACTGTCGCTTTTTATTGCCGAACGTCATTAAATGCCCTCTCTTTTATACATTTGTACTTCCGATTGTGATTATTTTGTGTCATTTTGAGCTTAGCATTTACATGTTAGGATATGTGTTTTATTCATAGCAGAATTGACAAAATATACTGTACATTAGGTTAGATTCATATGGGTATAGATTTCTTCATTTAAAATGTTCACATAAAATGTTACTTCATATATGTTAATTAATAAATCATTACATTTTCAACTTAACAACACTGTCACAATACAAAAAGTGCTTAGCACAACGGCTTATATGTCTACTGTTCTGTCATTATTATAAAAGCAAGACAGATCCAAGACTGGCTTGTTTTGGATTTGACATGCCAATACATTTCTAGTGCAAAATCAGGCTTACAGTCAAAGGTTTCACATTTCAAATTAATTTGACAAAGATAGATTATTTTGGTCGTGTGGACAAGGCTGGTTTCCTTATGCATAGGACATTTTGCCGAGGTAGTTGGCAGGAACGTAGCCTTTCTGTCCGTTAGCCTCTGCTAACCACCAGTCTTTATTGCCACCCAGGTCACAGAACTGGAGTATGCGCACATGCTGGTACTCCTGTAAGGTCAGCTCCTGGTCGCAGCGGGCTTGGAAGGCATACACGGCGTAAAACTGGAAATAGAATAATTACATGTATATTGTTTTAATATGCAGAATATCAACTAATGTTATTTATTATTTAAACAACTGAGATGCCGGTTTTAATGTAAACGGAACAGAAAATATTCCACATCATAGTTGTGTCCACAAGGTGTCACTGTTAAAATATTAAAAACCAAACAATACCTAACTTTCAATGACAGATTACTGTCCTCATCAAATAAAGGCCAGTAGGTTGAGTGAAATACATCTTATTGCCACTACATAAAAGTCCAGACAACATGGCTTCTAATTAAACACTATGGCTGAAGCTTTGTTTTACTGCTCTGTTGTTAAATTTATCATATTTTTTGTAGTCTACCAGCTAAAGATAATTTGTTCTGTGTAAATGCATTCATTGTTTGTGCTTGACTCATTCAGGACAACAACAAAAAACACGTCTGGTTTGTCTACCCTCCTTAGTTGTCGCAAATTATGTGTAAATAAGCTGACTGAAAAGAAACCACACCAGCTGATCATCTGAGTCCTGTGTATCTTCCATATCTTGGGGACTCTCAAGCTCTCCCTGTAGGCCAGAAAGGGTTGAGCAGCTGTCGGTGGTTTGGATACAGAAACTCCGCAGGCTGCCGCTGACGCTACCAGACACAAACAGGCTGATGTTGTCAAAGTCCTCATCCACAATGATGGGCTGCTGCTGGGGCTGCTTTGCAGTCGCCCGCCTCGAGTCCCTGAGGGGGTTGTACTGCTTCAGGAATGTGGAGTAGACATAGCCTTGGGTCCCTGAAGAAGACACAAACAGTTACACACATCCTAAATATGAAACGTCAGGAAAGCAAAACATTTGTACATGCTGGTTTAATATGGGAATTAAGGTAATTGTAATATAATGTAATTTTCAGTGTAGTGTCTTAACGGAACGATGCCGTAAACAAGAATGTCATATCCTCAAAGTCGATAGAGGCTGTGTGCTCTTGAGAAATCACGGTTTACAGCTCTATGATCCACACAACGAGATGTCAGGATCTGAGCTTCTTTTGTGAGGCAGAACAGATAGAAACCAGCCGGTATGAACAACCATCACGGAACATTCCCCGCTGGCTCACAAGTCACCGTCAGGAGGGAAGGTTTGGTGTGTGTACACAGCAGCCTCCGTCATCACATTTATTCACAGAACAGCCCGAGGAGGAGGACTCTTGCTGCTAGCATGCGTGCATTGCGTCATACCCTGTAGTACTCTAAGGTGGTAACCACACCTTCCCCTTCGAGAATAGTTCTAAGATTATTTATGCTTATTCAAGAGCACAAGCTTGCCTCCGGTGTGGACCAGCCAGCGGCTAGTGCTGCCTGATGGGTCACTGTCCTCCAGCAGGGCCACTAGCTCTCCTTCTAGCAGACTGAGGTCTTGCTCCTGGCAGCCGTTACACTTCCTTTTCAGCTGGTACAGGCGATCCGGGGGGTATTCAGCCAGCAGCCAGTCGCGTTCCTCGTCTGTTTGATGTAGTACTTCTGGCACCTTTGTGACAGGACAGCAGAGGAATGGACAGTTGGTACTGTATAGTTAGTATAGTATCCTTGCAGTGTCATGGCAGCTTGTGGTGGAAACCGGCATTAGACATTATGTTGTTAGGTTAGGTTTTTATGGGCAGTTGGTACTGTATAGTTAGTATAGTATCCTTGCAGTGTTATGGCAGCTTGTGGTGGAAACCGGCATTAGACATTATGTTGTTAGGTTAGGTTTTTATGGGCAGTTGGTACTGTATAGTTAGTATAGTATCCTTGCAGTGTTATGGCAGCTTGTGGTGGAAACCGGCATTAGACATTATGTTGTTAGGTTAGGGTTTTATGGGCAGTTGTGTTTCAAACATAAACAACTGGGGGAGCGGGTCTGGGGTCCCTGGTGGTTTGTTTTGGGGATTGTGGGAATGGGACTCCCGATGTTTGTTTGTGATTGGAGGGTTGGGATGATGAGTGTTGGTATTACTTTATTTTTTATATATTGTATTGTTTTAACTCCTTTTGAATTGTTTTTAATGATGTAGTGTGAAGCACTTTGTGTTACACAAATTTGTATGAAAAGTGCTATATAAATAAAGATTGATTGATTGATTGATTGATAAACAATGAGATGTTTGAGGTTCTGGATCAAGGAGTGCGTTTTTAAGGTTAGTTGGAATTATGCATTTGCCTATATTTGAGATGCTGAACATATATTATTATATATTATGTATACAATGACATGTAGGCCTAAGGCATGTTAATAAGTGCCCTTGTCATAGGATTTACCCCCCACCCCCCTTGGCTGTGATTGTTTATCGTCCTCGGGCACATACTCATACACATTTGCATTGGCTGGCATGCACCCCTCCATACACACACACACGCACACACACAAACACACACACACACACACACACACGTGTAGACGTAGAATGATCAGAGGACTGGGGATTGGTGCATGGTGGAGTTGCCAAGCACCCTAATCACAACTCACAGCTCCTAATAATGTCTATCCCCTCAGATAACACACCATCCACCACCCAAAAGCACCATCGCCGACCTGATAATTGGTGCAAATAAATTGAGAGCAATGAGATAACTGGGAATCTATGGTTTACCGTCATCCTCTTGTCCCGCTGTCTTTCAAAGCTGACTTTGCGCTCCATTAGCTTCTGGGCGTTGTCCTTGACAAAACTCAGACCGTTCAGCTCATCCATGATGCTATTCTGCATATCGCTGATGTTTGAGAGTGGAGCCTGGACAAGCAAAACACGCAACACATTTCAGTAGAAACGCACGTGGCCTTCTGCCAACTGCCATCATTTCCATCGTTTGTGGGCGTCTTACAAGCAGCTTTTGCATGGATGGCACATGATGTAGCACGGTGTCCATCAGCTCTCGGAGCAGAGACGCCAGGCACACCACACAGTTGATCAGGATGGTTTGGACGGCCATGTTGAATCGTTGCAACTCCTCCACGAGCTGGGCATTGAGCGCTTCGTAGTCCCTCCTGGCCGGCCCCTGGTCGTCTGACACGGGGGACGGCGTGGCGGAGGAGGAGGAGGAGGAGGAGGAGGAGGATGTTGACGATGAGGAAAAGGACGAAGAGCGCTCCAGACGGCAGCAGTAATCTAGTAGTTTGTCATAGCGCTTCTGGATGAGCTTCTGTGGAGCGCTGGACATTGACTGGAGAGACAGAAGGGGAGCGAGGACCAACAGCTCCACGCGCTCTTTCTGAGGAATCCGTTAAAAGAGATGAAGGCATATTACTGTATATTCAAACAGATATAGGAATAACATTTGTTTTTAAATGGAATTGAATTACAGCACATCCATTAGGTTATCTCACTGAAAGTAAGTTAGTCAAGTTATATAAAGTTAGTAGGTTATGATCCACATTCCACACGACAGGATCTGAGCTTCCTTTGTGACACAGAATGGATTGAATCCAGTTAGTTATTGAACAAAAAGAAGATCATTCAATTCCAAAGGAGCTCTATTTACATTATTTGAGCACATACAGTACAATATTAAAGAGGCTTGACCTTGAGCAGAGGTCCAATAGAAAGCATTGTATTCTGTCACACCTGATGGATTTCTCCAGTGCTTTCAATACAGCGCCTACTGTATGTCTGAGGCACAAGTTGGAGAGCAATGGCACGTACAGAGATCTGACCCAGGGCTTTGTGGACTGGTGCCAGCAAAACCGCCTCCAGCTCAATACAGGGAAACCCTAGGAGCTGGTGGTGGATTTCCAAATACCTCCATCTCCTCTTAAACCAGTGATTAACCAGATAATGGACATTGAGATGGTGAAACCTTACCTGGGTGTTCACCTGAATAATAAACTGGACTGGATTGACAATACAAATGCACTTGATAAGAAAGGACAGCTCTGCTGAGGAGATTCTGGTGTTTTTAAGTGCAGGGGCCACTTCAGTGGCAGCATCTCCACTGCTGACAGGAAGAGACTTAACGGGCTGCTTCAGAAGGACAGCTTTGTCCTGGTATGCCCCCTTGACCCAGTGAACCCAATGGGAGAAAGGAGAACATGGTGGCTAAGCTATCATTCCTGATAGAGCACATGTCCCACACCAAACAGGACACCAACAACACTGGGCATCTGCTTAATATGCTGCGTTACAAGGAGAGACACTGCCAGTCTTTCAATCCTGCTGCTGTCGGACTTTACAATTAACATTGCATCCGGTAGACCATGCATTCCAACACTGACAGTTGACTTGTGCATTATCACTATATAATGTACTTAAAACTGTGCATTGTGTGTTTACTTACAGTATGTATTATATATTTTACTCATTTATAATATCTTATTACATTTGCCATTTCCCATTTGCTGCTGTAACATTGCATATCTCCCCATGTGGGATATTTGATCTCTCTTATCGTATTTCCCTGGTTGTGTTCCTGTCTTGTGATGGTGCCCACCCTCACCTCAAATGTTTCCCCTTTCCCCTTCATTATTCCCTTTCCCCTCTCTTATACCCTCTATAACCCAGTGTTTTCTGTTAGTCTGTGCCAGTTAGTTTGTTTACAGTAATCGTCCCAGTATTAGTCCCCATTGTTTCATTGTAGTTTTATGATTATTACTTCATACTGTACCTGCCCTGACCTCAGGCCTGCGCATTATTCTGTACCTTCTACCAGAGCCTGCTCCGTACCGACTACCAAAGCCACTTGACAAGTGATATATTCACAGTCCCAGTTATGTCAGTATCAGCATAACACAGCCATCCATATAGAAGGCTGTGAGAGAAAGAGTGTAATGCACTCATATTGGAAATATTGGACAGATGTCAGGAGATAACAGGCAGATATCGGTTACAAAGAGGAGGCGGGAAAGAAAGATCATGAAAAAACAGGGAAGTAGAGCCACAATGGCAGATGAAGGATTGAAATCAATATCTGTCAAACACTTACAAAGTGCTTATATGGGTCATAACTCTTGCTGTGCAAAAAGCCATTTGTGCCGTTAGTTTTTGAATCCTTGATGATGTTTGCAAGGTCAGGGACATTCTGGATGGCAACAGACACCAGCTCCTGTGGAAATGACATAACACATGTAGTCATTTACATCAACTGTGTTTAACAAAAGACCGCGGTGAGTTCAGAATATTCTGCGACAAACCTGGGCGTACTGTAGATAGCATTGAACGTTTTTTACGAGCTGCCTCACAGCTTTCTCCAGACACCTGAACAGCTTCTCCTCTTTATCAAACACCTCATCCCTCACCTGCAAAAAATAGGGTTACATTTTAACCATTTGTGCCATTGACGCCTAGCAAACACTGACAATTATATGTAGATAGCCCTACCCTTCAAATATAAATGTAATGGCCGTCCTTAATCTCCTTCCAGGTACAAAGTTGTTTACTATACTCATGTTTAAGTGCTGTAGGTGTGGATTGGACTGTAAAACAATTGTCATTAAATTATTCTACCTGCGGTTCAACTCCGGTGAGGATCTTGAGAAAGCCGGCAAACCTGTCTCCCTTCTTTCGGATGGAGTGGATGTTCAGCTTGTTCAATTTGCCTCTCAGAGTGCCTTCTTCATCTGACCTCTTATACTTCATGACTGAGACACAGGGAATAGTGGATATATAATAAATCAATGTATATATTGTGATACATTTGACGCATCAGGACTGCAATGTCTAGCAGGACTGATATTCAGATGGCGATAATACATACGCATAAACAATAGATGGGTTATCAGAAAGAGAAAAGGCTGCATGCCCACCTAGGTCCTTCCGTCGCCGGAACTCATTGATGTTTACATTGATGATCTTGGCGGTGGTGTAGGCCTCCTGCAGTGGTCGATGGTCCAGGTGGTCTTCTGGTGTGGCCCGCCACAGCTCCCCGAGCAGCAGAGGGTACTTCATTATCCTCTGGACCGGCTTGATGATCAGCGAACCCATGTTCAGCAGATTGGGTTTTCCTCTATGTTAAACAATACACACTGACTATTGGTACGTTTACCTGAACTACATATTCTACTAGTGTTGTGAACTGCAATACAGCAAATTAAAGAGGAAAATGAGCACGTGTTGTATGTTATGAATGTCGCATAAATATTACTTACTCTTGGTCATATATTTTCCTGTAACAAAATACAAAGAAAGCACAGTTAATTTCTATGACTATAGAAATTCACATTGTGAATTGTGTGTTACTATAAATTCATGTAAATAATACATTCTACTTACTTCAGAGCTAATACACATGTGGTAAAATGTTGTTTAATTTCTTCCTCTTTCTCATATGATTTCAGCGAAGAGTTGGCATCATCGTGGTGGTAGCAATAAATCTTATAGACGTCCTCTAGTGCGGCCTTGGCCTGAATAAAGACCTCTCCTTTAAGCAGAAATACACATAGAAGCAGAGTTGTGAGTCAATGGTAAGGGATGGCCTACTTAGGGCAAGGTGACCAGGAATACATAATTGCGTTACCAATGAGAACTGCTTCTGGATCAGGTTCAACAGTGGCTTCTTGCAGTCTGTGAAGGAGAGCTACAGAGACCTCATACACTGTCTCCATGTTGGTGAACAGACGGTCCACATCCACCACCTGAAAGAATACAGTAATAAACCACAAGTTCAAAACAAAGTCAAGTGGATATATACAGCCCCTAATTTCAATAAACTCAAAGGGCTGCACAGGCCCAAATATCACAAACAGGTTATTTACCTGTAAAACAATCTTGGAAAAACAATCACTTGGGAATGGAATATGAAAGAAACCATGGGAATGTGCCCCAAAGCAAACTCTCGGGGTTGGCTAGGGTACAACAAACCTTACTTAGTCCTCTGCGTTTACGTTTGCATATAATCAAGTAGTATATGTTTTTGTGAATGTGTGTGTGACTGGGTGAATGTCAGGCAAAATACTGTAAAGCGCTTTGGATAAAAGCGCTATATAAATGTGCCCATTTACCATTTACCTATCTGCTACTATCTGTAAGAAGGATTCTTAAAAAAAAGAGGTATAACAATAATGTCGATGTTATGATGAAAACAACCTATAATCCTGCTAGCATGTTAGTGAGATTAATACATTTACTGCACAAATGATTTTTAAATCATGTAGCATGTACCTGCAGGTCTCTCAGTGGCCTGACCACCTCTCGGATGCACAGCTCCAGGTCAGTGACATAGTCCCTCTCTGTTTGCTCTATCTCCTGAATGACCTTTGCCCTGCGGCTCATCTTGCTCTGACGCACCTCTTCAGGATCCAGGGCAGGACAGGAGAGTGGCGATGGCTGGTGGGATGCCATTTTCTCTACAGGAAAAGGGTTTGAAAGAAATACTTGTATAAATCGATAGCTGTTATTGCAAATTCAGGTTTACCCTTGTGGCTGGGACAGACATTACAACAACATTGTTATTTTGAGTGCCTGGCATGCCTCCCACTTCAGCTGTTTAACACATTTGTGTTTCAAACCTGAACCGTGAGCTGTGGCTGAAATGTGTGACTCTGGGGTGCTACTGTATAGCATAAATGAATGGTTAAATCGCATTGAATAGATGCATATTAGAAAAAGGCTGTGTTTTGAGAATCTGTGGAACTCAACGATGATTGGGTGAAGAAAAAAAACAACACATTAAAAGTACATTCAAATTTCAGTGCAAATCCAGGATATAAGTGAATATACAGTATGCAATTACCAGCTCACACCCAACCCCCACCTCCCAATACATTTGCACGCACTCTGGCCCCGTGGCTGTGCGTGCTTGAGAAAACATACACGTGTTTCCTAACACGTCTGCCTGGCTCGCGAGCAGGTGCCAGTATTTCACGGTGATCTAATTATTTTGAGTGAGCACCAATAGGCCTCAATTAACATGCCAGTCAGATTCTTCCCCTCGTTCTATCACTCTGACTGCAGCTTAATCAGGGAGCTTTGCATGGCAGCTCAGGCAGGCAGAAGTGTGTGTGTGGGGGAAGAGGGATGTTTCCCTCACTACATCCAGGCAGCATTTCCTCCTTTGGCAGGGCAGGGAGAGGTATGTGTACAGTATGTGTGTGTGTGTGTGTGTGTGCGTGTTGGTGTGTGTGTGTATGTGTGTGTGCAGTATAGGTGGGGGTTACACAACATGGCCATGATGATGTAATGCTACTGCATGCATTATCATTCCATCTGCTTGTGGTGCAGGCCGATGACAACATACACACACACACACACACACACACACACTATAGAATGATATAATAACACACACTTAGACACATACATTTATAAATGCACACTGGCCCGTGCAAAGACACATTCCCTGACCAAAAAAAAAGTAAATGGCAAATTGATTGCATTTTATATTTTAATTTATACTTTTCTAACCTTCCGGCTCCTCAAAACGCTTTGTGTGATTGCCTCACATTCACCCATTCACACACAGATTAATATACCGCTGCTGGTGTCTGCCATGCAAGGTACCACCTGATCACCAAGAGGGGTGAGGGTTAGGTGTCTTGCTCAAGGACACTTCCACACGTGGTGAGGAGTTAGCGGGGTGAAAACCAGCGAGTTCTTAATCAACTGTCGCCCTGCTCTATCCACTGTGCTATAAACGGACATGCGTACAGTGCATACATACATATACATAACTCATACACAGATTCAACTCCCAGTGTACACATTCACACTCACACACACACACATAGGATTTAGTCTAGACGTGGCCCAGTGTTGTTTGTACTAATGTTAAAATAAAAAAGCAGTGTGGGCAGAAATGTGATTGTATATAATTTTCTAATCTACAGCAGGATATGAAGCTGAATTTCCCCACAAGGGGAACGTGTTTCCGTTTCATATAATATCATACTGTGTACAGTATATATACACACTGAACAAAATTATAAACGCAACACTTTTGTTTTTGTCCCCATTCATCATGAGCTGAACTCAAAGATCTAATACTTTCTCTATGTACGCAAAAGGCCTATTCCTCTCAAATATTGCTCACAAGTCTGTCTAAATCTGTGTTAGTAAGCCTCCTTTGATAATCCATCCACCTCACAGGTGTGGCACATCAAGATGCAGATCAGGCAGCGTGAGTATTGCACAGGTGTGCTTTAGATGGCCACTGTAGAACCATTATGTTCTGCAGGCTTTTAGTTTGTGTCTACAAAATAATGTCTAATAAAATAGTTTGAAAATATTTATTTGTATAGATTAACTAACCTCTCAAACGCAATCAATAATCTTAACACATTGATTACCTAAATATAAATAAGTGCCACGTTTCTCTAATAAAAAGCAATATCTTCCAGTTCCTAGAGAGTCCAAAAAGTAGTTTCTCCCGGAACCACATACATTGTTCTCAGATTGTTCTCAACAATAATCCTAAGAAACTCAAAAGATGGAGGGCACACTGCAACTGAGTTGATACAGTTTGTCTTATTTGGCATCATTACTTGTGTGTGGTGAGGTTTGGTTGCCTTCACAGGACTTCCCATGAAAGTGGATATAGGGCCTTTCACTGTTGAACCCATTGAAAGTGATATTACGGAAGGCCCCAGTGTATCATGTATCACGACCAGGAGAAAAACGACACATTAGAACATGCCCCTCTAAAACTAGCACAATGGGATTTTATTGCTGAGAATGTACACTGCTAATGGCGTATACCGGCCTAATATGTGCATGTGAATAGCTTTCAAATGTAATAAATTCAACTGAAAGGCTCTCCTTCAAATGTTTCTCAAGGTCACAAAGAATGTGGGGGAGAAAGAGAGAGAGAGAGAGAGAGAGAGAGAGAGAGAGAGAGAGAGAAAGTTCAGTCCTCAACCCACAAAATGTCAAAGAACAAAAGTTTGTTAGAACAATATGCTCAGTTGCATCATAGGTGAGGCATCAAATAGATTACGCTGTTATTTAGGGACTGGACATAATGTCTCGCCATGGTTGCTATGGGTTTGTGGCTTGACCAACCTGTTTGACAGATAGGTACGCACTGCGAGCGACTCACATGCTTCCTCTTTCAGTGAAGTCATCATATTGTCAATATTTGCAATGGTAATGCCACTGTAAATATGTTATGTGACTTGTCGAGTGTGGGGCTAAAGTCCTTCAAGCAGGGTGGGTGAATGGTTTACTGAAAACACATAAGGTTTTGTTTAAACAACCTGCGCTATGATGCAGGCTTCTGACAACAAGTCAGAAGTTAGCAGTGCTTATTAAATCACACTACTACAAAAAAAATGAAAGGTTTTGCTTAGTAACTTTAAGTGTAATCCACAGACATGTGCAGTGTGGGGATTGTATTGTTGCATTGTTCTTTGGGGAAGTAAGGGAACAAGTGTCACTAGAAATTCTACATACTGTAGCATGCTGACTGACACTTATGTGACGCAGTGCCTGAAGTGCAGCATTCCCAGTTACTGACAGAATTGCTTTACAGGTGAAGCTTGTTTAGCAAAAAGCTGAATCTCTCTAAAAGAATGTCAGCATTTGTAATGACATAGTCACCATGCTTGACGGCATTTAAATCATTTTAAAAGACCACGCCAATCTTGCATTTATGTGTTTGTTACGTGTGTCATATCAGGTTTTCTAATGTTGTCCTTTTAAATCAATATAAATGCTTTGAATTACAATGGTTTCATGAACAACTTCCTTCACGTAAAATAACTCCTTCAGTTGTAATAGCCAGCTTGTTTACTGCTTGTTTATACTGGTCTGGAACTACTAAAGCCACTCCTCTGTGACCATGCTGGGAGCAAGGTTTGCATATGTGACCTCATCCCTTGGGAAAATTCTGCTCAGCACAGCAACGCAACAGGTGCCCAACATGTACAGTATTGAGAGCGTTGTATGTGTGTGTACAGTATGCTTAACAGCATATTATGTACAGTAGGTCTATTTGTTTTTGCCTTTCATGCTGCCATGGAATTTATGATTCATAAATATGTGGCAAAGAGATTAATGTCAGCTGTTATGTAAAACGCAGCAGGTGAGAGACAGCGTGTTCTAAGTAGTATGTACTGTACAGAGATAGTTGCCATAGTTTTAACCCCGGGGGACGTCATTAGCTATGTACCTTTTAGCTTAGCGCTGTACTCCGTCTTGTCCGACTGACTCCTCCTCACCAGCGTTCCCAGGTTAATGTCACCTTTGGCCATGTCATCGGCCACAATGGTGTCCGTCTTTCTCCTCTCCAGGTAGCGCAGGAACACAGGCCTGTTCCTCCTCTTGACAACTTTCTCCTTCTCCTTCTCCTTCTCCTTCTCAGTCCCGCTGGCCTCCTTGAGATCCATGGTCTAGCTGTCAAGCTCCCCTTGCTAGTGGACCATACAGGGATACAAGGGGAGAGGGGAGGGAGGGGGAGCTTGAAGGGCACAAAGTGGTACAACAGGTGCACTGTTCTCAGCACACTGACTGCTCTCTGCACAGGTGCTCTAGCCCATCCCCTTGACTCTACCTGTCACAGGAGAGCTAGGAAGCCACGCCCCTCCTCTGTGGCGCTGTGTCTCCACTGTGTGGACATGCACAGCATATCTATCCAGAAAGGAGGACTTGGGAACAGTCCTGTGGTCTCTGAGACTGGTTTCTCGCTTGAGAATTGTTTTTTGAAAGACGTCTGAAAACAAAATGCACATGTGTGGCACTCGTGCAGGCTGATTTTGCAACGTCAACAAGAGGTCATTTGCATATTTGGTCTGTGGGATGTAAATGTTACCTGGAAAAGTGCTGGTTTAAAAGTATATTGAGTAGCCTTTGGGGAACAAAAACAATTAATCTCTCAGCAAGGCTGGACTAGAAAATTAGATGCTGTTTATATTCAAGTCTCTGAGGGGGAAAACAACATTTTATTCATGTATTGCCACTGATTTGTTTCCTGTCACATTGCAATAGTTATGCAATTTCTTTCAGGTGTTAACAGACCTTAACATAATTTCAATTACTTATAAATTAACAAATTGATAGTTACGCCTGTAAGTACATAAATGTGAAAGAATGTCTCAACACTTTAAAACTGTTAATATAAATTTTTGTAAATGTTTTATTAGCATGAGTGCTTAACACAAACTATAGCGGAAAATAAATGTTCATAAAAGGGAAATCCTGCTAGACAAGTACTACACAAATGGCAACCAGATACTGCATTCCTCTTGACGATGAATGGATGCATTTCCCTCCGAAGCAAAAGAGCAGGCAACAAGGGCTCATATTGTGTTTCCAGATCACTATGGAGTATGCTCGTAGAACACCTGTTACGCTTCCATTAGACTGACATTGGGCTGCGCATATGGCAAATAGCATTTCAACCACAATGCTTCATGTTTTATTGTCTCAATAATACATATGACTTTTCTTTCTTCTTAATCAAAGTGCATGGGAGGGTATTCTCACAATTAGCTAGTGGCCAAGTGCCCCAGTTTTCATTATTCAGTCTAGAATGAGAGTTGGCTTATTCTTACTGAGATCTCTCCATAGCGATCCCAGCATAGCTCAATTCAAGTCAACATATTTGTCTTTGGCACATTTGTGACTACATATAGGTCCTTTATGTTTGAGTGTTGGTAAAACAGTAAAACTGGCCTACGCAAAAGCTGCAAATACCTAAAACCTTTTCTTTTCATACTCTACTACTTTCCAAACCTCGTAAAGGGTAGGCCTATGTATTTTGAGATTTCAGTGAACTTCTGATGTGTAGGCTATAGGCTACAATTTTTTGTTTAAACAGCACTAAAGGCCTAATAGAAGTGACATGGGTGGATGTTTGCTTTAAAGCCATGGCTAGATAAAATGACTAGCCTATAGCAAGCGATAATAGATCAAAGTCTGGATAATCAAATAGGCCTACTTTGATCTCTACAGTCTATCTCCATATATATTGACATCAAGTTGCTTAATATAGCCCATAGAGGCATAGCCTTACCATTAGAAACCATTAGAAACACATTACCATTTTAAAACTGTAGCATTTCTCTTTGACTGCTGTGTGGATTTGATTAAATAAGTAGGCTAATAGATATAGCCTAATTGTGAACCCTTACAAAATAGTAAAAAAAAAAAAAAAAACATGTTTATACTCTAGCCTGAAATGAATGCGAAAATGTGGACTTTGACCAGGCAATTGCAAAAAAAAAAATGTAACGCTTCATAGTGCAGAGCTACTAAGTCTTTCGCACTTGCGCAGGGTCCCAGTTTTCTGCTCACGGCTCACTACGTTTTGGGAAGACTATTATTTTGAAAAGGAATTACAGGAAGTTATATTAGTATATGACATTCTTGTGGAATTTATTAACGGGAAGTAGAAGACACTGAATTAAAAAAATCGTTGTAATGAGACAGCTTCTGCGCACTTCGCTTGCAAACGTGGTTGCTTTTTTAGCTTCGCATCCTGTTTCTCACAGAAAGCTTTTCACCCAAGCAAATGGCCCATTTCGCTATTTGAGAAACAAAATGCATTATCAAACGGAAGAGAGAGGGCATCCGAACTCCCCGAGCTACCGGATATTTTTTAGTAAGTTATAGGTTAACACTGATAATAATGAGGCAAATGTGTGCACAAATGAATTATTTAATTACATTGTGATTTGTGGTGTATTATTAGGCAGCCAAGACCGAATTGCCTAATAGAGGACAATCAATGTCAGGCAAAACATTAGTTACAGATGGAGGACGCGCAACATCTAACAAAATAGAAGATGGGGTACCGGCGGTAGTCTTGTTTTCTATTCTGATATAAAGTCAAGATAAAATACTATCTTCACGTGGAAAGCGAATGGCCACTTCCTAGTCAGTGGTCACGTGTTCACGGTCGCTCAGAACAACACTATTTAAAATGTGAATACATGTGTTATGCCTAATTCTGTGTCCTGCAGGATTCAATCATCCTTTCGAAAGTGCGCATGCGCCACCTAAAATCATGTACTATTAGTGTGTGGGTGTGAGTGTGTGATTTCTCGTGTTTTAGTTCGGGAAAGGGTTACTAAAAGTTTAGTTAGCTATCGATGGGGGTTTGCTCTGCAAAAAGCTTGTGATTTTAGCGATTTCTGAATAAAAAGTGAATAGTAATCTACTTTATCTACACCAGCCTCGTCGTTTTAAGGTTAATTGATGTCTAGATATTTAAATATAAATATTATTTATAGATCTATCGAACCTTTTCATGCTTTCTCTGCTTTATTTAACATGCATCGTTTCGAAAGGGTAACTGAATCCGGCAGGACACAGAATTAGGCATAACCTGTTCAGAAATATAATTAGGAAACACTAATAGCCTACCATTATTTAACACGTTATATCACAGAGAAATATTGTCATGATAACTATTTAATTGATCCTAAATAATATGGAGAAATTTCAGATGATGTCAGAGATTATGAACACACACCTAACCTTTTATTTATATTTTAGATTGCCTTACCTGATGTAGCTGCATTCATTCAAAATGTTAACATTGATTTTCTTTTTTAAGAATCATCTGAAGGGAAATATATTTCACCATTTCATGACATTCCACTTATTCACAAAACTGAACAGGTATGTTCCTTTCGTATTTTAACATAGAGTTAAAAAGGTAAACCTTTATTTAAAAAAATAATGTTTTAACAGGACACTGATGTGCCACCTAAAAAAATGAAAAAGGACAGTAAGGTATAATATTTCTATATTTAATAGGAAAACATTTGTTTTCTTGTAGATTACACATTTAATTTAAGGTGTCTTTAATTGCAGGTACTCTTTAACATGGTTGTGGAAGTACCTAGGTGGTCAAATGCTAAAATGGAGGTAAGCACATACTAATTTGTCTGAAGAATATAAGGGTAAATAATTCATGCATTCATTAACAACTTCTGATGTTTCATGTTTCTTCTTGGATGCTATTAACTTTAAGATATATTTAAGGTTATACACTGTTTATTTATTCCCCAGATTGCAACAAAGGAGCCACTGAACCCAATTAAACAAGATGTTAAGAAAGGAAAGCTACGTTATGTGGCTAACATCTTTCCTTATAAAGGCTACATTTGGAATTATGGGGCACTTCCACAGGTGATATTTATCTACCGACCACTGTAGTACCCCGGTTCTTAACCCTTTGTTAAGGTTAAGTAACAAAACTTTAAATCTTAACTATTAATTTTCCTTTGTGCCGTGCATTTTCAGTATACCTTTTGTTATACTTAGTTTATAGTTTTAATACATTTCCAGCCCCAATTCCAAAAAAGTTTGGACAGTAGGGAAAATGCTAACAAAACCAAAACTTTGTGGTTTGTAAAATGTGTTCACCTTGTGCTATATTGGAAACCTTACAACAACACATTATGCGATGTCTTACCATGTGAATTAAATGTTTTGTGAAAATATACACATATTTTAAATCTGATGACTGCACAACACTGCAAAAAAGTTGGGACAGTTGTGTTTACCACTGTATAACATCGTATTTCCTTTACATACACTTGGAAATTGTTTTTGAAAAAATAGCCATGTTCTCCAGGCTAAATAGGAAAAGCACAAATCATCTTAAGGCTAAAAGTAACGCCCAACTTGCCGATTTAGGAGAGACTCCTTAAAATAATGGCCGTGTCAGTCCTAAATTTAGAACTCCTACATTTTTGGTCTGAGAGTATTTCACAAAGTGTTTTAGCATTTAAGATGGCTCGTACATCTGTGAAAAGTTAGGAGTCCTCTTGACCCCTAAATGGCTGCTACCTAGTGAGTGCCCAAGCCTCACGTCCTGAGCCTTTGTATATTGTATGCTAAATATATTGAATGACACACTAAACCACAATGTTATATTTTAATTCAAAATAATGGTCTAATATCCTGCTACTTGTGGCACTTGTTTGTTATTTAAATTCTGTCATCTCTTTCCTGGCTTTATTGCAAATACCACTAGAGACTATCACACTCATTGGTTGTTCTGATGAGACCGGTTATAAAACCATCTGTCAGGTGAGCAGGCCATAGGAGCAGGCAGAGATTTGACGTTTGTGAAACAATAGCTACCATGATAAGCTTCGCCCCTTAACCAGAATTCCTTGAGTTCATGTGTGATTTGTGTTGCATTTAAGTTCCATATTTATATTTGCAATGTAAAGAATTACTTATTTTGTTGCATTAAAGGAGAGACACTGTTGCTGATTGAGATAGTGTGGTGCATCGTAAAGCTAAAAATATGGCAACGAAAGCCCTGTACAATTGTATTCTTGAAGACTTAAAAAATGGATGTGTGGTGGTGGGGAGGGGATGTATATGGTTAAATGTAAGCTAAATAAATATGATGATGTACAGTGGTAAACGCAAGGATTTTAAATTAGTGTATATCTTTACAAAACAATTAAATTCACATAGTAAAACATTGCATAACATGTTACTGTATTTTTTTCTAATATAGTACAGGGTGAATGGAATTCACAAATCACCTATTTTAGATTTTGTTAGTATTTTCCAACTTTTTTTAAATTTGTAGAATAATTGCAATGTTGATGTTTTTTGAGAAGACGTGGGAGGACCCCAACCACACAGACAAAGACACAAAGTGCTGTGGAGACAACGATCCCATAGATGTGTGTGACATTGGCACATTGGTAAGACCTTTCTTTGCAGCCGTACATATACTGCATTGACTGCATTAACATCCAGCACACACTCACCTTGTGTGCAATGTGTTCAAGTGGCTCTGTGCTCTGCCCCCTGTTGTGCAGGTGTGCCTGCCGGGTCAGGTGATCCAGGTTAAGGTGCTGGGGATATTGGCATTGGTTGATGAGGGAGAAACTGATTGGAAGGTCATTGCCATTAATGCGGAGGACCCAGATGCACCAAACGTTAACAGTGAGTTATGTTATAGAAGAAATGTGTTGTCATGTGGTCGAAAGGTAGGTATTCCACACCCCCAACCATGTCTTATTTTAAACTTTGGTGCTGGCATGCAGCATGTGCAGTTGATATCAGATTGGCGGCAAACACTTTCTGGAGGGCGTGGCAGGACAGGAAAAAAAACACCAATGACGTCCGTTGCTGTGGTTATGACACATTAATCAAACATATTTAACACAATAATTTAGTGGCAAATATTTTATATAATTGAGTATTTTATGAATATTCTAGTGTATAGCACCAAATGTACAGCTTCTCCTTGTCCAGATTTACAATTTTTTCTACCTCTGTGAGGGAGCTACTGTACATAACATCCAGTAATAAATGCCGTTGAGGAAGACTGCAAAAAGTTATAATATTTGAACTTTGGATGGCATGCTGTTTGCCATTACCGGTGCTGGCAGTTTTGTGGCACATCTTGACAAATTTTGCCGTCCTGCTTAACACGATATCTTACATGTGAACGCAGCATTAGTCAGACACATTTTATACAAAAGTGACAAGATGCCTCCAGAGAGCACTTAGAGCAAGCAACAGAAAATGCAAGGGTCCAGGATCACAGGCAGATGCCGTGTCTCAAATGGCGTACTTAACTAAGTACACTTCGACTAAGTGCACTATGCACACTATGTACTTACTTGCGTAGAGCGTACATTACTCTGTCATGTTAATTTTCTTTTCTATCATGCCATCAATGTGGCATCATCTCGTATTTAGTAATTATTTTAATTGACTTCAAGAAAAACATCGCTATTGTGTCCAAAGCTTAAGTAACAGATCTCAGTCAACAATCTTAGTGGTCATCTTGATAATTTAGAGCTTCATAAAAGCAAATATGTGTCTGAGGTTGCACAGGTTGACAGGAGCCATGTTACTGGTCTGATATGCCTCTAAATGCCTATACATGAGCACGGATAAAAGTGGTAAATGTTAACTTATCACAGAGATGACCAACGGAAGCTTTTGGACATAATCAAAGCATCTTTGATTAGCCAAAGATGCTTTACAATAGTGATTAAAGGTAAGGAACATCTTTGCCTTATGATCTTAAAGCATTAACTTCACATAATTGTATACACTGTACAGTAGTCTGAAAAATGACATTAGTTAGTCTAGAAAAACAACTTCACCTTTACATAGTGTTGGTAGCCAGTGCTGCTTGTATTTGGGTACAGGCCCAGAGGGTTTTTACAGCGAGGGACACTAGTGTAGCTAGAATTTGAAGGGTTGCAAAGATGAGGAAGTTTAGAATAGTCCTGTTTGCTAGTTTACATTTAAGAATTGTTTTTAATTACGATAACTTGATTAAAATATTTTTTGTCAGCTTATACCCTCATTACCTAATGTGGGAGTGAATCCAGTGTGCCCAGCGTCCAGTATGCAATGCCACACAGATTGCTGTTAACAATACCGTTCTTGTACAGTAACTGACTGGATTCAGCATGCACCCTGGTGGACGAAAACCAACACTGTTACTGTAGGGGAGTTTGATTTAAGATAGCTGAGTCAGATTTTATACATGCTGATGTGACATATTTATGTTTCACTTAGATATAGATGATGTTCGCAAAAGCAGACCTGGTTATTTGGAAGCCACTGTGGACTGGTTTAAGAAATATAAGATGCCAGATGGAAATCCTGCAAATACATTTGCATTTAACAGACAATTCAAAGACGAGGTACATTTTTTCTATTCTATTTATTATTTATAGTGTGAAGTTTTTTTTATTTTTTATCTCAATGTTGTTTATTCCAGAAGTCATTGAGAAGTCACTGTTTCTACTGTAACATATTCTTTTTCATAGGACTTTGCTTTTGACATAATTATGTCTACTCATGATCACTGGAAAACACTACTTCATAAACAGTCTGATAGTGGAGAGATTGAATGGTGAGTTTGTCTCCTTTAGGGCAGTTGGCGCTGGTTCTCAAACTGTGGGTCAGGACCCCCAAGTGGGTTTGCTAATATAAAGCACAGTGGTTTGCAAATATTTTACATACTTCATATTGACTTACTTATGTCACTTTTTAACAGTAAAAATACATCTGTCTGTGAGAGCCTTTACATATGCAGTCCAGATGAGGCCAGAAAGGTTGTCCAATTGGTGAGAGCTTAGTTCAGCTATTATATTTTATACATTTATAAACACTTTGGTTTTGGTTAACAGGTGTATTGCGTTTTTGACTTTTCAGGCCTCTCCACTTGGTAGTGCATCTCTTGTAAATCCACAGAGTGAGTTGAATTAAATATATTATATAGAAAACAGTTGCTGTAATATATAAACATTTTCAGATATTTGTATGTATGTGCCTTCTTGTAATATTTGTTCACCCTCAAATGTATTCACAATTTACTTTTTTTTTTTTTTACAGTGGATGACTGGCATTTTGTCCCGCAGTGATACTGATGTCCTCAAGGTGGCGAGCAGGGAAACAAAAAGCAATGTTAACTATTGTTGGCCATGGCTGCTTTTTTATATGCAGTGATATTTATGGGATACACTCCAAACGTACCTAGTTTTCAAATATTATATTATTAATGCTATTATTAAAAATTGTACTTTTTTCCACTTTGTCTGCAATTTCATCATTGTACCGAATGTGAAGATATCTATTTTCATATTACCTTGTTTTTTTCTTTTCATTTTGAATATATCAAACAAATGTGTTTGCTGGTCTTCATTAAATGAAGCAAATAATTAAATTATTACTATGCCATAACACTGTTGGTTTTGTGTTTATCAGTCTTTCTTACATGCAACATGCAAAAATAAATACTTTTTTTTATGACAAATGTCTAGTTTCCACATACACTTTTAAAACGTTTTAGACCATGGACATATCAACTTAGACAAATCAGTGCTTTAAATAAATATACATTTTATTAAAAACACCCACATCTCAGCAACATTAGGAATGATATAATAAAACAGCTTTCAGATAGATTGCATTCAGTAAATGACATTACTTACAGTATTTCTTTAATTCAATATATTTGCGTAGCATCCAAACTTCAGTGAGGAAGCTTAAATAAAAACGACGGCCAAATATGTCAACATTTTTAGTTGATGCCATTAGTGTCTTGATTGCTAAATTCCAAGTTTATATTAACTGCTTTACGTTTTAGTTGAGCACAGTTTGTTCATCATGTTTGTTCAATATGTGCTCATTATGTTAATTCAACCAGAAACACGCTGAAGCATCTTCAAGTATGGCTATGCTTTTCACCTGCTTTTTCAACAACTGCTGCTACTGTAGCCGGGTACTGTACAACTAAATTCAGAAATTCACATAAAAAGAAGTTTACAAAAACTATAACTTTTGAATTTTGTAGCTAACGAGGGTTGAACTGTGTTTGAATGAGCATTATTTACAAAGCCTTATTGGGCTATCTAACAATGAATGGGCTATAAGGAAAGGCTATTGTGTTAACTTGAACAAAAAAAAAAATCAATATTCTTCATAAGGCATGGGCTGCTAACATATGGGCTGAATAACTACATTTTAAAAGCCTACATTAACGACGGATTGAGTTGATTCCTGCAATACAAATGCATGTTATGTACAGTGTGGCATAATTTATTTATTTTTTAACACATTTACAATCTATTTTAAATAAACATTTTTTTTTCCTGGAAAAAGAAATGAAGTGCTTTTAGCAAATGATAGAATATATGTTAGTTGGGTGAGCTGTCACTCAAACTCATTTCATTATATATCACAGTTATAAAGAAAAGACAGGGGAGAAAGATCATTATACAATTGCTTAGTGGTTACATAAATAAATGTAATTATACATTAGCACAAATATGTCCGACTACTGTAACCCACCCTGGTCAGAAACCACTGTTTATCTGTAAATGCCATACTGTATGCTACTTTCCCTTTAGTCAACTGAACTCAGTGCATATTATAAATTCAACCTATTTAAATTAGAAAATCCATCATCCTTGTATAAAATGAGCACAACTTTAAGGAAATGTTTATCAATTACTTAACCATGTAAAAAAATGTATGGGAAACAGGATGCGTAATAAAGTCCCTGATTAAGAGTAATACAAGATCAATACAGGCAATGAAGGTTTTCATATTTGCAAATGTCCCTGATTTGCACCAACACTAAAACTTCAAACTCAACCAATTCTTTCTAGCACATTAATAATGAAAGAAAGCAATGAACGTTTTGCCATTTGGCAGCTAAAGTGTTAGCGATTAAGATTTTCAAAGAAATGCAGGAAAACAGCAGAAAAGAAAAGCAATTTTGTTAGAATCCTATTGCTAAACGTGTTCTGAGGTATGACAGGTTCTGTACATCGTTCATTAGCATTTTCACTGCTCAAAAGTCTCACATTATGTTTATAGCAGGTTGAGCACCATATGAAATAAAATCAGTTCAAACCCAAAAACATTAAATGAAAAAGGCTGTTACTAAACTTTGCATCACTTAACTATAGAATTAAAAATTAATTTACTGTACAAATTTCAACTTTATTTTACAAATGGATTACATTAATTATTGACCTCACAGCAAGCCAGCTGCCTTTAAAACCATAAGAGCGATGACACTGTGCTAACCCTGGTTCTTGTTCCTCACTGTATAAAAGGGACATGTTTACTAAACACCACAGTCACAAGACTACATGTAATATTCACAATCTACTTTTGTTCAATGAACCCGTGGACAGGATCATTGAAAACAGTCACGGACAGCAAAGGAACTCTTATAAATGACAAATGTGCTGCACAAATGTCACGTTATATTTTTTAAATTGCACCATTAGACTGGCTCAATTTACAGTATAAATGAGAAAGTGAAAGTAGCACCAAACATGTTAGTGTGAAAAGTTTGCTTGCATGTTGTCCCGATAGTTGTATGGATTGGTGATTAACATTGAATATGTTCTTCAGGATGATTTAAATATGTAATTCTTACTATCAAAACTTTTACATCATTATAAAAGTACTCTAAAAACACTGGTTTGCTAAAAACCATTACTCTGAATCGATGTAACAATCGAATAATAAGAGTAACAACTGAAACAAATTTTACAATGATACTGCCTTTTTAAGTGCCATTCATCAAAAAAGTATCACTCAAAGTGGCATGATTATAGTGTGAAAGCATTCAAATTTAAAAGTTGTAATGAGAACATTATTTTAGCACCGTGAATGTTTCTGATAAGTTTTATGCCAAGGTAAATTTGTGTGAAATAATATTTTTGTAAGAAAATAATATCCAGTATTTTAACAAGTTTGCACTACCAAAATGAAAGCACCAGATCATTTAACAGTGTGTATCTTGCAAAAGTAATTAAACAAAAATAAATAGAATAGTAGTAGGGTCTACAAACTAGTAAAGCTTATTTTTTATGTATGCATTTTGTTTTTTAAATGATTTGATGTAAAATACCTGATATGGAAGATGGTTGCCTTCACAACTGGTGTCAGGTTCAGTGTTTTCGCTGACATGGTTACCTTTAGGTTATAGAGGAGTGTTAATAGGCTAGCGGTGCTTGAGGTCATAGTATGTCATAAATATAGCACCTTCTCAGTATTTCTTCTTATATCTCCTTTCTACACAAACCGACTGTAAGGCCCTGTGACCTTAGTGAAGGCATAGGGCGTTGTACTGACATAAGTGTTGGTTGTGCAAGACAGGGACCCTTCAATAAGTGTCTGGATGAAACGCTTGTAAGGAGGCTCCCCACTTGGTTCCAGATACTCAGGATGCTCACGCTTAGCCCCCTTTTTACTGCTCTTGCTGGGTGTCCCCTCACCACCATTCTTTTCTGCATCTTCCTCTTTCTCTCTGGCCTTCTCGGCCATTTTGGCCTCCCACATAGCCAAGCCATGTTTTGCCTCGTTCAGGTTCTTATGCTGGTAGAAGACAAGGGAGATGCGTGTTGGGTGCTGACGGTCTGGGTTCTTTATAGGTGTTGTTGCATGAAGCTCCCGTTTTGCACACTCGATGAGGATCGAGCCATGTGTTGGGGCCACGGCCACACCACCGATATCTGGGTCTAAGAAGTTGTGCTCACTGTCTGACCACATCTCTGGCTTCTGTGGTGTTGTGGGTGTTTGCGGTGGCTCCTGCTTAACACTGGCCCCTAGGAAGCTGCCATTGGGGAGGCCTAACCCAGACTGTGCTACAGAGGTCAGACACTCGCCACCTAGAGTAGGAAGCACCTGTGGGCCAGGTACACCCAGCTCTGTTTTAATTTGCATACGGAAGGGATCTTGACCAGAAGGGTATATTTGAGGGCTTTGAGAGAGGTATGGATTTGGGTATCCAGCGAGCTGATTGCCTTTGCTTACAGCAGCTGCATAGTCCATATTAGGGTGGCCTGAGGGTGCTCTGGAGATGACATCTATATACTGCGTGTCTGAGGCACCATTGGGGCCATAAGGAGAATAAGGCGCCATAGGCTGAATCCTAGGCCTCATGCTGCAGGTGCTGTACCCATTGACCTGTAAACCTGGATCACTGTACCTTTGTGGATATTTGATCTCATAGCGTTGGTGTACATTGTATTGCTGCTCTGGGCAAAGTGTCGGACTCTGTCTATACATGTCAAGGTGCTTTGGATTTGAAGCATAATATGCATGGTAGTTATCAAGGGGCATTCCGCCATTACACGGATAACCTGGATATGGATGGTTTGAGCCATTCATGAAGGAGGTTGGTACATGGAGCGCTGCAGGGTAAGGGCTAGCTGGTGTTGGGGGCTGAGGATACATGCTACCTGGCTGGGAAGTGCTTGGAAAGAGCCCAGGGTGATTGGTGAATCTAGGATAGTTAACTGGATGTGGTGCGCCAGGGTATGCTGGAAGCATGTTGTGGTGCTGCTGAGGGTGGGTTCCGAGTGGAAGTAGTGGCTGGCTTGGCTGAGAGTTTGCTCCCATTACACCTGGGATCGGTCCTAGATTAAAAAGATATCCAGCATTTAACAACTCTTGAGACTTACTTTGACATTCATCTACAGTATGTTTTCACAAGTTAGATGACTTGGAATTATGTTGTTTTAGGTTATGTTAGATAATGATGTGTAAAGACACTAAATTACTACCCACCTGTTCCGGGATTACTCTGAGTGCTATTCTCAAGAGTGCCAGCTTTAGATTTAGCATGAAGGGCCTTCTCTGCCTTAATTTTAGGCGTATCCACACTCTTGTTGGCGGCTGCCTTTTTAGCATCTAGCTTTTTCTGCCGGCACGACTTGGCAGGTTCTGCAAGCATGCGCACCTGGCGGCGGAAGGCACTGAGGACTTGTATGGCGCCTGATTTGATTTTTTCTTGCTGACCCTCTTCACTGCCATATTCATCAGTGTTGGAGGCCTTGTAAAGGGGGAGCACATGCAATTGCTCATCCTCTGCGATCTTCCCAATCTCCCTGTTATCTTCTCTGGTTAAGGTGCAAACCTGATGAAGAATAGGTTGGAATTATGTATTTTCTTATTTATAGAGATAGATATATAGACTCATTGTTTTCTATATTTTATATTCAAATCTATATGCTATCGACAAATCTTCGTCTTTTGTAAAACCTATTTAAGTAGCTACTCACCACAGTACTCCCACCCTGCATGTTGTGGAGGTCTCTGTGAGCGTGGGCACAGAAATCCATACATGCAGTGACCCCAGAGAAAGGCCTACCCTCCTTTTGTCCTAGACGACAGTCTGGTCCCCTTTGTTCATGTTCAACCTGCACATGAATGTTTTATTTTTATTTGGCCACAATATCTTTAGAATAACAAGAAACGGTTTATCATCACTTAGAGAACATTATTAATACTGTTCCCAATTAGTCAAATGATTTAACTATTTTGAACTACATTTCTGGCTGCATACTCACCTGGTTCCCATAAGCCTCAGGTGCTATGGCTTTATACTTGGGAGCCAATAAAGTTGCCAGATTCTGGAGGTTCTGCTCCAAGTTCTCCTCCTGAAAGATATTTTTTTATTAATAAAAAATATCTTATTTAGTCAACAAAGCATAAACATTTTCATTAAGGCTAAATTATTTAAGGTTCAACGTTACTAATATACATATACCTCTCTAGGATCATCACCAAGTAGCTTGAATTTCCTTGGAATTTTACTCCTGGCAAATTTGCAGCCATTGTAGTACATGCTCCAGGAACATCCAAAAGAGAAAGAGGCTCCACTGGCCTCAGGATCTAACCCTTGGCACGCACATGTCCTCCTGTATACGAACAAAGATTTGATCAGAGCTACTGTTTTTATTGTGCATTATTAAAAGTTTGGCAACGTTGCTCCAGGTCTTATTTCTGTTACTTACTCCTCATTGAGAGCACATCGTCTCTGAGTGTGGGCTCCATGTTTTGTTAGAGTGTCACTTAGCTCGATGTACAGACGGTCAGCCAAGCTGGGGGCGATGCCCTCCCAGATCAGAATTACTACAATAATGCAGGCATGCTCGCATGTGTGACCACTGCGCTCTCGCACCAGCACCACCAGTTTCTCCTCCACACCCGACCGACGAATCACCTGCAACACAATAGTGAAGAAATTGATGCAGTGTAGCTTGTCAAGATGAATGTTGCCAGAGACCAGTGATTTCTGAAAGTGTTCATACCCATTTGGCTATAGGGCAGCCCTGTGTACTTTTTCCTTCCTTGCCTGTATATATAACTTTTTCAATCCGGATCGCGCTACCGGTTAAGCCAGACCTTGAAGTGAAAGAATGAGAGAGAATGATAGTCATATTTTATTGGATGCCTTTTAAGCAGTGAAAAGTGTGGTTTTTATAAAATGCATCAGCGTTAATTGTAGTTTACCTTTTCTCCATGACTTCCCGTATTCCAGCAACACTGGGTGCTGCTCCTAGGTGAGTATAGTATGGGCCCTCATCTTTTTCACTGATTTGTTCTGAGTAGCACACAGACAATCCATCCTCACACATAATACCACAAATATACAAACATACAGAGAACCAACATTGTAGTACTTACCAACACAGTGGCAAGATGCAATGTCGTACTGTGTTTTCATTGGAGTGTCCAGCAGGTTCTTTATAGGGGTGTCCAACAGCTTCATGGGAGAGTCTATAAAGCTTTTAAGAAGAGGTTCCTTCTTTAGGGTGAATTCAGGAGGTCCTTTCAAACCTTCATAGGAATAGTTTTCTCCTGCTAACAGGTCGGTGTTGGTTGATAGTACTGTGACAGCCCCCGATGACTCCACCTTGACCTTGGATGAATTGATAACAAGAGACTTCTTCTCAAACACGGGGGATAGCTGGTACTGCTGTAGGCTTTGCTCCATAGTGGCCAAGATGCTCCCCTGCTTCCTGCTTTGTTTGCACATAGATGGTATGTGTTCTTGTTTAACCTGTACATTGCCCATACCCATGTCTTGGCCCTGTAGCTGCTGATCCTGCTCATTGGGTTTGGGTGGCTCAAACTGTGGGCCATTTTCCATGTTCACAGCTCTCAGGCCTTGATTGAAGTCAGGGGAATGACTGGGGCCCTGGCGCTGTAGTAAGTGCATCCGAAGTGCTGCATGCCTCTGAAAGTCTCCCTGGGGACCTGAAGGGCTCAGAGGTAGTTGGGGTCCCCTCTGCATCTGTGCACAAGATTCATGTTGTTGCGGTTCAGCTTTAGGAAACGTCTGTGTTGTCACCTGTTGGTTGGCCGTACCTTGTGGTATGTCATTCTGGGACTGTGTTGTGCTAATTGGAAAGTTATTGTGGTGGGGCTGGTAACATTTGGGAGTAGACTGTTGTGGAGGATATTGTTGCAAAGTACTGCTGCCTGAGTTAGGAGCATACTGTCTCTGAAGTTGTTGATGTATCTCTGTGTTGTTATAACTGAATGTTACTTGGTCGCTGTGCTGGGGATGTTGGGGGTTGGATAGAGCTGGGCTGTTTCTAATAGGCTGAATCTGCTGTTGGGCTGGCTGAGGTTGACTGTGAGGTCTGTAGTTTGGAGATTTCAGCTGCTGCCCTTCAAACTGGGATGGGTGGGATAAAAGGCGTTGTTGTTGGTCTTCATGACTAAGATTCTGTTGTGGTAAACATCCAGGTGACAAAATTTCCTGGAGTTCGGGGTCACCTTCACATAAGTGCTCTGGCTGCATGTGTGTGCGATATCGGCTATCTAAATGCTGCTGTTGGGGGAGGTTATAAACCTGGGGCAATTTCTGGGAAAGAGGTTGCTGTGATGGTGTGGTTTTGATATTTGATTGCTGCCATTCAGGGACTGTGTTGTGCTGGGCTGTAGTACAATGCGATTGGGCTGGTAGACCGTCCACTTGGCTGTTATCTTTAAATCCTCCCTGTGTCTGCAAAATTTGCACTGTGTCTGACTCCAACATCTGGCTTTGGGCCTGGGAGTTAGCGGTCTGCTCTGGCTGAGGCCTAGAAGGGAAACTCCTCCACATATGCTCCTGACTCTGGGATGGATGACCATTGGCAGGCTGCTGCTGGGGGGAGCCCAGGTCTATCCAGCCTCTCTGGTTAGGTGCATGGTGTGACAAGCTGATTTTCTGTTGGGATATGTTGTCCCCTGCCTCCATTCCATTACCTACTCCAGAGCTTTGAGACTTCTGGGGACCTCCACATGAATTTCCAGAATGCTGTTGGAAAGGCAGGTGCTGCATCCTATAATGGGTGCCATTTGCATTGTGTTTGCCGGACCCAGATTCCACATCTTGACCATCCCTCTTCATTCCAGGTTTGGTAAAGGGTCTGAAACAACCTTCATCTGCTTTCTGAGAGTTGTTGTGCTTGATATAGGGGTTTTGATTAAATTCCCGGTTTGCTTTCCCATATATTACTCTGGAGTTTGAGTGTTTTGGAAAGGAATTTGTATCATTTTCAGGTGGTTGTAAGTTGTTGGAAGTATTTGTAGCAGGGCTCATGTCAGACAACTGTCCCAGAGAAAGCTTGCGCTCTTGACCAGAGAATGGTTTCTGCTGCTGTTGTTGGTGCTGGTGTTCTCCATACTTGTTGGAGTACCCATTTACTACATATGGAGCAGAGTTATAATTTTTGCTTTCTTTAGTATTATTGGCTGTCCCAGGCTGCTGATGCTCCGAGTTCATATGCACTGCATTTAAATAACCTGAGGTTAATAGAGGAGGATGAGCAGTGTGATTGGACAGTTCACCTGTCATTGAACCATTGACAGTGTTTGGGTGTGACACAGAGGTTTGTGGTGCAATGGACACTTGTTCAGGGTAATACTGAGACAGAGATTTCTCCAAAAGATCATCTGGAGTGCCTTCCATGGTTGTGGGGGAAGCTACATCTCCGTTGGGAATCAAAATGTCTTTATTCCTTGAAAAGGAGAATATGTCTCCTTTTGGGAAATTGTGATTCATTTTTTCTACTTTAGTCTCATTTGGCAAGGCATTACAGCCAAATTCTGTCAAATTTGTTAGGTCAGATAAATTATCCACTAAACCAGATCCCATATCCGTATCTCCTGTAATGTCAGAATTCATTCTGAGTTTCTTAGGCTGTTGGACCAGCAAGGACTGGTCAGGGAGCACACGTTTAATTTCTCCGTTTTTCATGTAAGAATCCCCGTTCATCATGTAAGATTCTTGATCTAACAGCCCTTGAATTGTGTCAAGGCTGTTGCTGTTTTCCCTCTCTCTTTTCAAGGAGGTGACCCTTTCACTTTGTTTGTATTCATCCCAGTTCTCATCCCCCTTAATCTGTGTAGGCACTCCCACTTGAAGCTGGCTTCCATTCTGGAGTTTGGTGGCCGTGATGAGTTTGTTTGCATCGTGCACAATGCCGAATTGTGCTAATAACAGATTTTCTTCCGTGTCATGGCTGGCCTTTTCTGTTTCCATCTGGCCCACTCTGAGTCCATCCACAGGGCTGCCCTCTGTCCTTCCTACAGAACACAAAGCAAGAGAGAGCTAGGTTTCATGATTCATAAACTATATCCATGTTCATAATATTTTCAAAATACAACACAATGATGAAAAAATACTGTAATAATATTTAGAAATATAAATGAATGTACAAAAATATAGCTGTATTGAAATATAAATTCACCAAATTGATCACATCATCAGCTTCTGTATATAAATCAACCAGCCACTGATGAGAATCTATCTTTATCATCCATTATCACTAGAGTAATGTAGTAATGTTTATAGGTTGTTGTCAACACATTTATTAACAGACTATTTTTAGACAATAAGATACTGTATTTCCCCCCCAATAATATCAGAATAGAGTTGTTTACCCTTTTAGAATAGAGAGCCTGAAACATGCTCTATAAGGACATGTAATGTGTCAAAGACCGCATTCTCTGAATGCTCAGCATGTTCAATACAAACATAAAAGAACTACAGTAGCTCTGTTTGGCATGGCATTTGTATTGAGGAAATTACCTTATACAGTCCCCTCCTAAGTTTTTAGAACAGCAATGCTAATTTAATCGTTTTAACTATACAATGTAGACAATAGAGTTAGATTACATGAGACTACAGAGCAGAATTTCATATTTTATTTCCTAGTATTTTAATCTACAGTAGATATTTGAAGCAATTTGGCACCATTTGTATCAGACTATACTAGATGTTATGTGAGCAAATGTATTGGGACATGTGACTTTTTGCACCGGTCTTGTGATTTAAAGTGTTATTCCACCCTTATTTCACCAGATTAGAATCAAATTTGCACAATGATCTAACTGTTTAGATTTGGGTTGTGTTGTTTTAGATTGCATGTAATCTAGAAAACAATACTTGCTGAAGGTTTGGAATTACAAACTCAAGTTAAATGTCAAAAGGTAGATATAGGAGTTATTGCATGCATAATTGTTATGAAGTTTGGTTTACTGTAATATTTACGTTAAGTAACTAATGTATGATTTAATTACTGACTTTAAAATTAGTTTTAATGATCGTTATAAAAGAGTAATGTGAATAATTATACCCTTTTAATGGAGTTACTGTAGTATACGGTTTTTAGTATTTTACAGCACTACATATTGTGTCATCAAATTAGCTAATGGCAGTGACACTAATTTGCTCATAATCTATAGTTGAGTTTACAAAATAGCAGATGACCTATCTATTTCGATTTGAGGATATTTCTGAAAATTGGAATAACAATCTGGCATATGTTTTCATTAGTCTGTATGACATTTTATGGTTCTTTGAAGAAAGAACAGATAGTCATCTTTTCTTTATACTGCCTTTCTTGCCTACAGCAAATATATTGAAATGGCATAGATTTTTGTCTGCTGCCCTCAGTTACTAATATCCGCCACATCTTCAGCATCTGCAAAACAATTATAGTGCACAGGCCCCAAGCACAGATGCAGAATAATTCATCATAATTATGTGCAACTCTTACAGTTGCATACTGTATGACATGGGCAGTCAAGGCACTGGGCTCTGATATACTGCTAACTATAGCCATGTTTGAATTTCTTAGTATGCAATCTTTGTATATTGAAGTTATGCTGCATAATGTATACTGTTTACATATTAAAGGTTTAGTAAGCGAAACTCATAAACATTTAGTCAAATTCACCAAATATCTCCTCACAGTCGGCTAGTTTACGGTTAAATATGTATTTCAGAAAACATGATCCAGTACTTCTACACAACCCTGGCTCTGTAAATAGGAAAACGTATACATCATATACCTCGTATCCTTGGGCACGTTCATGAGACACCACAACTTCTACTGCTATGCTGACAACACCCTCTACATCTCTACCAAACCCACCTCAACACCACCCCCCCCACCTTCCCCTGTACCCACTGCCTTCAGGACATTCAGAATTGGATGACTCTCAATGCCATCAAATTTAACAGCAACAAGACAGAGGTCCTGCTCATTGGCTCCAAATCGACTCTTTCCACACAACAAAACCCTAGCCTAAACATTACTGGTCTTCTCATTCAACAAAAACCTTGGTGTGACATTTGATAACTTGATATCATTTGAATCACACATCAAAACCATCACCATCCACCTCCGAAACATATCCAGACTTTGTCCTTCACTTTCCTACTCAAGCACTGAAACTCTCATCCACACCTTTGTCACTTCCCGCCTGGATTACTGCAACTCTCTTCTCTCTGGCATTCTCACCAAATTCATCAATCGTCTCTAATTAGTAGAGAGCTCTGCTGCCAGCATCCTCACCAACACAAGGTCAACAGGTCACATCACTCCAATTCGGATTCAACTTCATTCAGTTGGTTTTAATTTTGCGACAGAATGCAACTGATTGGTTGCAGTCTGGTGCCCTGCACTTGTCTGCAGAAGGTTTAACAGCTTTAAATTGTGATCAAAACCTTTTTTGTATTAGAAATGTTGCAATTATTAGCAGAGCATTACTAGAATTAACAGTGTAGTAATTATTTGTGCCATTGTCTGAGAAAATCTCTAGGACATAGCTGCCAAACCACAATGGCAATGAAATATATATGAAAACCGTCATCTTTGAAAACGTAATTGGATCCAGCTTTAAATTTCCATGAACCTCATGTTAATGTGCATACTGTACTATAGGCATTGGGAGAACGTGTAGGCAGTATGGCATGTTTCATTTGGCACAGTAATGCTCCAACATTGGGCCTGATTGTCACATCTGGAGCCTATTTCAGTAACTTATGATCATGGCAGAGTTGTCATCTTCAGACTGCATCTGTTTTCCAAACCTGAGCAGGGGTATAAATGTGCAGGATATCTACTGTAAAAATGCAAGAACTACAATGTATAACACATGGACATGCTAGATAATGGAGATCCATCAATTATTGTAGTGTGAATTAAGCTATATGTTTTTCACTGAAATGTTTACTAGGATATTTCTACTTACAAGTGGACACAATTTTAGTTATAAAAGCCTAATTCAACCACACATGAAACACATTCTATCTCCGGGTAGAAAGACTACTTTATTCATTTAGAGGAGTTACTGGGAAGAAATTAAAATTTGGCACCTTCTGCAAACAAATTTATTTTCAAATCTGCAACTTATTGTTTTTAACTGATTTTACTATAGGACACTCAGCCCTAGTAATACTAATACATGTTCTCACTTTAGAAGAAGCCATCGTTAATTTAGTTTATTACAGTTTTGATACGTTCCATCATTTTAGTACACTTCATCTCACTTTAGACATTAATGAATTTGTTGTGCTTGTGCCAGAGGTTACATTGGTGACCGGTGTGATCACTAAACAGATGAATGTCAAATAAACTAATAAATAAACAAATATATGTAATAAATGTCAAATAAACATGTCCTGCACAAGCAGCCTGACATGTTTTTCCTCAAATGAATCCTCTCTTGCGTCAATCACCATCCAGGCCCCAGTATAGAGTGCTAAATCTTCACTAACGAGCCAAGCTGCTACGTGTTTTGACACCACTGTCATTGTTACAGCATGCCAGCTGTCTGTTAGCAGGTGGAAAAGTGAAGTACTATATAGAACACAATATCTGTGGTTGAGGATGGGTGAGCTGGTCTCAGATATAAAATAGTTTGAAGCAATACGTGTATAAATATGTATGAACATGGTTGTTACTAGCGAATTAGTAATTGTAAAAATGTCAAATGTAGATCAGAGGTTATGTACTATGAAATGTATACTGTATGGAAACTAAAGTAATACTATCTTAATTGCTGTGGGGAAATTGCCTGTGAATGTTGGCTTTGTATAATAGTCTCCAATGATAATTTAATTTAGATATAAACAATTTTCTACAATCTTGAAAAGAAAAAAGCGGAATGAC
>JAODLL010000001.1:1395478-1411965 GCA_026546735.1 Forbesichthys agassizii | reverse complement strand
ACCATATAGAGGAAGTTATCTCATCAACACTGTTTCGATTAGCAGCATGGTGTGTTCAATGCCGGAACAGTTTATAGCACTAGCATTTGAATAATGCAAATGTGTGCTATGTCATGGCAAACTATGTTCAACAGAAATCTAAATTAGCTCCAACGCACGTTTCTAGGTCCAATTCAATACGCAAGAGATGGGACAAACTATTTCAAACTTGTTTATTCATATGCAGTTACTATAGGTTATGATATTAGTGATGTATGAAAACAAAACTGTATTTTCCCAAATCCAATGTCAGTCAAATGCTTTGTTTGCTCTTCACTGGAGCCTGTAAATAAGTAACCATGTCGTGAGGTGAATAGGAGAGCTAAGCAGTTTCTAGTGCAGCTCCAGTCCTGGGTGACGCTCCAGTCCTGGGTGACACTCCAGAGTTTACAATGGACCAAATGAAGCCAAGCAGCTTGTCACAGTTGGATACACCCACACTGACAACAAAAAAATCTTTGCAAAGCAAGAACAAAGCCAGAGATCCCAGCTGAGTGTGTGTGTGTGTGTGTGTGTACACATGAACACATACACACAAGTTACACAATCTTGTGAGAATAACTCAATAATAATGCCTTATTTATGTTAATATAATTGTCTGTTTCCTAGTGAGTGTATTTCACTGTGTACACAGTTTGTGAAATTCCATTCTGGAATAAGAGTGGGTATATATACATATTGATTTTCAGTATTTCTGTTTATTTCTGCTGCAACTTGTAATGGTTATGTATTTGATGTATTTTTAAGTTTCCTTCCACTGGCAGCGTTTGTTTTTAGTATATGAAATGACACAACCTCCTGAAGTGAATTCCTAATGATGTTGTGTTTCCCTCCAATAGTGGGTGCCTTTGTTTCTCCGTGAAGTTGTTTCTGCTGCTGGGTTCAGTTTCTGGGCCCCTCCCTCTCTGTCTACTACGGCTTTCTGCCCTATCATTACTGTGCACTTCAGGTTTCACTCTACTAGTTGCCAATCAACCCTCCCTCCTCTGGTGGTGAGCTCAACGGCAGTGGGTTTTGGCACTTATGAATCTGGATGTTAAATGCAGTTGTTGAAATGTGGATGGACTGGACTAGGTATGGCACTATACAGTGTAGCAGTTGGTTATGTTTGAGACTGGAGACAAAAGTGTACTGTTGGACACTGATCAGTATTGCACTCCAATTCCAGGGCAGGAGTTATTGCTTATGACAGTGGAGACACATTTTAGAATGGCCCAAGTATGTTATTTTCAACTGCACAGTAGTACACACGCATGTTTTTTTTTCTTTTCACTAAAGTAAGCAAACACGGTATCTGATCATTTACTATCTGAAACATGTATTTCCTGTTCCTACTAGTGCCTTGTGCACTGGAGAAGTTGAGCGCACAGGACTCATGCTGTGTTTTTGTTATCCCCAAAAAGAGCTAGTGAAATAGGAGAGCTGCCTTAGCGGACCAGGGTCTATTTGGCATGGCTTGGCAGCCGTATGTGACATTCACTGATAACGACAGCTGCTGGGAGCGTTAGGTCTCAGCAAGCTAGCTTGAAAGTGCTGCAGTTGGACATGGGGAAATATATAAAACAGCCCTATAAATCACACATGTACTAAGCAACATATATTTTCTTCAAAAAGGACCTAAACTGAAGTGTACATTTCCCCCACTTAGCACAGTATAAGAATTTCCTGTGTGGGACAATAAGAACATGGAAAATGCATCCAGTGGTTATATTGAGCAATTTGGAAGGTCTAGACTAACTAGATGCTAACTGGATAATAACAAGCTTGTTATATAAATACGTTAAAATCTTACACCATTCTCAAGATATTATTTTAGGTATATCTTTTAGATATATATTATTTTTTAATCTGTAAATAGAGTACATTGTGTCCTACAGAGATATTTGAATATTCTCTCACCCACTGTCTTTTATATGTGGTCATGTGGATTATTCTAAACTTGATCATGCAGTCAATATTTCCAAGAACATTACGTATAACTTGAGAATTGAGTTACAGGAAGACCTCTCTGTTAGTGTCTCGTATTGTCATTCTCTTTGAAAACATGACTACAAAGTTTGAAGCTTTGAAACTCAAACCCCTCCCATACCGAGCTGTGATTGGCTGGGATTTCTCTCACTTTATCAGTAATATGTAGATTAATAAATACCGTTTTAAACTAGATCTGCATAAAGCCCAGTGTAAATTTACATTAATCCGGTATTTTTAATCTAGTCCGGATCCTCTAAAACCCCATCCTTGGCTCTCCATGTCATGTAATTGGGTCAGATGACTAGCATGCTAGTGTTTTAAAATCCCTCTTGTAAATATAGTGCCATATATATATACATATATATATATATATATGTATATGTATGTATATATATATATATATATATATATATATATATATATGTATATGTATGTATATATATATGTATATATATATGTATAGTGGCTTGCTGCTCTGCTCTGACAGTATTTGCACAACATTCTCTGCCAACTTGACATCCTCAGGTAAACAAACAAAGGACTTTAACATTTGCTCTTAACATGTTAACTATTAATATAATAATATACTTCTACACAGCCCTGACTCCGTAAATAGGAACAT
Organism: Forbesichthys agassizii; assembly: GCA_026546735.1. Classification (NCBI taxonomy): domain Eukaryota; kingdom Metazoa; phylum Chordata; class Actinopteri; order Percopsiformes; family Amblyopsidae; genus Forbesichthys; species Forbesichthys agassizii. The sequence continues at coordinate 1,409,333 of JAODLL010000001.1, read as the reverse complement.
AAACAGTGGGGAAACACCACCCACATCAACAAAGCCGTAGTACTACGCTTTGCTTCACAATGCGTTTTGATGTGGCGGAGGGATATTGTTTTTATTTGAGCTCGAAGTAAGCAAGCGTTCTCGAGAATGACTGACCCTGACTTTAGGTGCTAAAGACTTTATAACACATTTCCTATAGTTGCACTTAATCGTTTGGGAACTTTTAAGTACAGGGGCTTTCAGTGCCATATTTTCTGCTTCATAATGCCACTTTCTCAAAAAGCATAAGTCATGATTGCAGACAGGCCTGTCTAGCACATGCCTTCTCTGCTTATGAAGCCATAAATTGTAATATATGCAGAATGTGATTTGCATGGTGGTGGGAGTTGAGAGCCACTGTTCTATACAACTGCAGAATATCATGTCAGGTGAAGCAGTGGTTTCCTGTTGATGACTGCGCTGGGGCCTAATCACTGGCTGGTGACACAATAATGACTAACATCACGTGACTGCCTGAAGCAACGAAGGACTGCCTTCCTTCTCTTCTCTGCACCTTCTGCTTTTTTGCTTGAGCATAAGAATGCAGATGGTTAAGGAATTTGCTTGTTATGACCAGCCTCCTGTAGCAGAATGTGTTTCACAAAATCTCTTTAAGATGCAATGCATCATGGACATTTACTGTACATTGTTGGACTTAAGTATTTGTTGTCACGTCTCAAATCCTGTCTATTTTCTTCGATATGAGGACTAGATTAATAGCTTACCTTCAGCTACAGAATACACTTCTGTTTGTAATTTCACCCCAAGAGAACCTTCCCCCTCCCCGAGAAAAGAAGGGATCTGTACAATCCCCATTGCTCTTTATGTGTAATGCAAGACAGATGTGGCTGACTGCTGAAGCTTCCAAATGAAATCTTTGAATCTCTGAAAGCTTCTCTCTTTACTTCACATGGCAGTGCTTCAACATGTATCTCTAACATACCTGCATTTTATTATATGTGGGGCAATTCACTGAATAACTATCTAACTATAAAAACGTTGGTCAGATGGTATAGCTAAAAGGTATATCACAATGTCGTCCATTATTTGCGACTGTGCTTTTAGTGAATACTAATTTATTTGTAGTAAGCAATGCTACAGAAATATTTATATTTCTAATATTGATGATAACTCATCAAAATCAAGCAACTCTCCTAAGGTGCTCCCTCTGAATCTCCGCCCGCCATATATCTATGGAATTTGTGTCTTTAAATGGATGTTAAGTTGGTGTGATAGGTTGTCTCTATAACACAAACATAAACTGAAATCCTGGCAGAATGAGAAATGTAATTGGAAGACAACAGGAGGGTGGATAATTCATTTTCAAAATGACATAGGAAATTTGGCGAATAACAATGTACTGGGCTCCTGTCTTTAAGGATCTACTATAATATGATGTCTTGTATGACTTTTCATTTCAACTAAAGTGATGCACCAATAACTCTGACTAACCCAGCAAGTCTTGCTTTTTAACATAGTGTACAGTATGTGACTAATAACCAGTTGAACTACTTTTGATGTTGATGGGCCAAACCCTTCCTAGGCATATGTCAAGAACAACTTGTTCAGAAGGTATTCTGGGTCATATATACAAACCATTTTGCAGCTTTGTTGACTAAGAAAACTATTACTGTGCTATGATTATGGTTTTAAGAATTATATAAAACATATGCATATAATTATCACTTGGTTGACACCAATATTTACCATATCACTGCTGTCAGTCTGATTTTCCACCTCAAGAACAATACCCATTCTTTACATATATGTATTGAATGGTCTGTCCTGACTATAGAGTAGTTGGTCATTCTTGTGAAAAGCCAAATCAGTGTAGAAGGACCATGCTGTTGTTGTCATGCTCATACAGAGTCTATACATCTTTGTACTTTCAAGCTTCTTCACATGGTCAGTCTAATTAAGACGTATTTTCGTAAGCACACAGAAACCCATTAACCTGGCTCCCACTTCTAACTATGTTGCACTTTCTTTTTCTTACCAACCCTTTTGTCTACCAGCAGTCAATATGTCCGAGTAACCTGGTGAACTGTGCAGGGCAAAGTACATTTCTTTCATTGTGGATGGTAGCCATGGCAACCATGTTATTAGGGTTCCAGAGCCCATCTGCTCTTAACATTACCTTAGCATGGCTCGCTAGAGAGTGGGCTCTGTGCAATGGGCACATGTGCCTTATGCATTAATATATCAATATATGCATATTATTATATCTCATAAGAGGTTTGAACAGGCAGCTATGAGGCCTACAGGGCAGAAACATCTGAAAGTATGCTTTCTAAATTCCATGTTTAACCTACTGAAGTCATATCCCTTATTACATGTTTCTAACATTGTCTTTATGTGTGTGCTATGGAAATTTAAATGTTCCCCAATTAGCACATGCTATCAGGGATGCTTTTGTTAACACCTGAAATTCTTATCACTTGAAGTGATAAGAATTTTGCTTCCAATTTCCATTTCACTTTATCCTGGTCTCATCATATGCCTTGTTAACGTTGACTTCTATTTCACTAATATGTGTAACCTTGTGATCTAAGAGTAAGACTGCATTTGAAAGGAAACTGGTTAACTGAGCAAGAACATGTAATTATTAACAGAAAAAAGGTACGTAGTAGATGCAAGCTGAGTACATTTACTCAGAAGAGCATATCACAGTGACATGGTGGACATCTCTAGTGCAGAATATCTTTGGTCAGGAATAAGAAATTATATTTTTATTTCAGGCTGTTAATATAAACCAAAAATGTTGACCCACTGCCCTGTTCAATACAAAATGACAAATGTGCACAGTATTTCACATGTTGTATACACATGCTCCTGCATTTATCGGTTTGTAGGTTAGCAAACATCTAATCTATTGAAACATCTAATCCATTGATACTATGATACATTGATACTATACTGCTCCCAGTTTCCAGTTTCCAATGAAGGGGAAGCTTGTTATTCACTGAATACGATTAAAATCCTTCTAGTCAAAAAGCTTTTCTGTCAATTAAGTTTTCAATGGTAGAACAGCTAGAATCTTGGTCCAAGCAATTAGGTCGTGCAGTACTTTGAACCACGGCCTGCATGTTACTATACTATAGGTCACAGGAGTCAATAAGATTTCCCTACACACCATAGGTGTATTGTCCTACAGTACAAACAATAATAATATTGTAATAGTAATGTGAGGCTTATTCCCATATTTATAGTTAATTCAAACCGTGCTTACTGACGTTACATTTAACTTTCATACTGCTATTTATTGCTAGCATCACATTTACAATTCACCAATTGTTCAACACAAACAGACATGCTGCACCTATACATTACACAGGTGAAGTCTAATATCAAGCATGAGCTACATCAGCCCTTCAGAAGTACTGATGTCATTGAAAGCCATTGGTAGGGTTACAGTACACTTAAACATTACATTCAGGGCCAGATGTCTTTATTTGTGCTCCTAGGGCAGACAACTGTAGACCATAGATAGTGTAATCTTTTCAATTACTGCTCATGTGCAAGCTGGCTACATACAGCCATCAGAACCAGTCATTTAGATGATTGTGGTCTTATCTGGTTTCTCTATCAATGGGTGATCTTTGAAATTCAGAATATACTAATTATAAGATATGTAAATTCTGCTTCAGAAATTGACTTACATTTTAATTCCAATCATAATATGTAGAGAGGCTTTCATCCTTTTCTTTTGGTCTTAACTAGAAACATGCGATGCCTACAGACACTCTTAATCATATTTCTGAAGAAAGTCCCTTGTGTGCTATCATACTTACTGACCTTGAGCTTAACACAACCCTAGATTGTGTTTTATATTTCAGATACAGAATATTGATGGTGTGCGCTTATTCTTGCTTCAACCTATAGTACACGTTACAAACACCTAAGCCACACCTTGAAGCACAAAGAACAACCATCTGCTCTGCGCTTTAGATGGAACAATTAATGTCCTTCTTCAAGGTTTTACACTTAGCTGTACTATAACAGGGAACATTTAGTAATAGCTGAAGTTACAAAATAAACATTAATGGACAGAAGCTACAGTATACATATTGTTATTTAAAACCCTATTTGGAATTCTTATTTTATTTCAGACGTGCACTATTGCAAAAACAGAGGTAACCAACAAAGTACAGGTAGATTTCTTTGGGAATGTGACGTTAAGCTAAAAATGCATATGGCCTTATGATACATTAATATCTGCATTGAACTCAAGCAAAGGTTTACTGGTAGTTAACCTTTGGGTAACTAAACATGATAGTGTGGTGTCATACACTGTCAGTTAAGAGCCCTGATAAAACTGCTTGCCTCAGCACTGGAAATGTTTTGAGGAAGAAACTTCCCAGAAACGCCTCTACAGTACCTCCATCGCCTGATCATCGTTATAATGTACAATGGCAGAACCATTGGAGGGAAACTAGCAGTAAACTAATTGAGCGTAGGAGGCTGAGCGCCGGGTCGAGCGGCGAGAAAAGCGACGTACGATTTAGAGAGGTTATGTAACATATTGCTGGGTCTCGCCATGGAATGTCAGGACGGTGTTTGTAAACAGAGTGGCCATGTGCGCGCGCTCACGTGTAGGAAGCTGTTGAGTCTGTGCCCTCGCCGGCTCACCCTGGAGGTAAACCCTGACATTGTTACACGCCCCCATGGCCAGGGACACAGCCTTATCACTCCATGCCCATAATTACAGTGCGGTCTGGCTAACAAATCCTGGCCGCGAAGAAGAACAAAAATAATAGGTTGGTCAACTCATAGTAAAGATTATGGTAAGATATATTTGAATTGCAAACATTGTTGAAACATTTAAAGTCCAGGGTATTATATTAAATATTGTTTTTTGTGTTCAGCTGAAGTATTTTCCCATTATTATGACTCATTATTAATATAATTAGCATTTCGATCTATCTTATGCTGTCATATTAGCTAACAATGGTTTGCTTCCTGGAAATACAACTGGAACATCAACCATTTGCAGACGAGAAAATTCAGTATTGTAGAAATCAATATAACATTCAATAGCTCGCCATTTTGTCTAAGGAAAAAAGGCCAAGCCACAGTCAACAAACTAAGGCAGTGCAGTCTAAAATGTCTAACCCTTTATCACTAGACCTGTTCCACTGTCATTTTAGAAAACACCCCCCAGGGTGGAAATATCATGTGTAAGAGGGAAAAGGTAAGACTTTGGTATTGTAAGACAACAGCAGTGTGGTACGCTATGGCAACTGGACATTCCTTCCAAAGGTGATATTGTCTTTATCTTGGATTTAGGGGACTTGCAGCCATGACAGTGAAGCAGTCCAACTGCATGGCTTTATCTATGGGTGTTGACAGATGAGAACAGTCCCAGTGATTGATCTACAGTATTAGGCTCATCCCCCACTCAGCTGTCTTCAATGAAAATCTAGATATCACATCAGTGATAATAAAATAAATTAGCCTCGTATGTTTAAACTTAAAAATAGCATTTCATGAGATAGCCCAAACCCTAAAATACTAATATACTACAACAGTACAATGTTATATCTACACCTGGACAACAACAAATGCAAAGGATTCATTTATTGTCCAAATCAAAAAAAGAAAATGCAGACATCTAACAGAGACAAAGCCTCCTCTTGGAGATTGTAGTTTGGTCTTTCAAAACTGTTATTTACCTATACTTCATATTTTGCCTTTGCATTTTGGACCAAAGTCATTATGATGATGCGTTTGCTTCATGTAAATGCTAGAATGTAGGAATTTAAACCAATTCCTCCAGCAACAACGCATATCCTGGGTATCCTGGTCTGACCCAGTCTTACATGACTGGACATGAGAACTAAAGGCGTGACGACCAGTAGACATCAGTTCGCCGCTCGAGAGATTAGTTTGGCTTGCGAGGATAGGGAAACACCCTCCCCCTTGTTGACACTACACAGTCAGCGACCATGCTTGCCCTTAACACAATATCAAAACACACCGCCATTGTTGTGTCCAAATCCATTGAAATAGTAGTAGTACTGTACTCTATAGGGCTTATCTACAGTACACGTGCTGGATGTTTTACTGGAGAAATTACATATTTATGAAATTAATACAAATACCAGCAGTGATATAAGAACATCTATAAAATGAACCGTTTCTCCTATCATTTGTTCTCCCAAGTGACATGGTCTTGGTTGTCCTAGTGTTTGCTGTACTACATTTAACTGATGAGTACAGTATACACACAAACTTGCATTTGATATTACATGTAGGGAGACACTGGTCACCAGTGTCATGTTACAGAAATAGTCAATTGTTCATTCAGTACAAATGTCTAGGGTAAAAAGATTATTAAAATAATACCAGTAAAAGTCATCTGTGTGCACCACCTTGAAAACCTGCCTGGCGTTTCATATTCACTCTAGGCCAAACTGTGGCTTTTTAGTGAAAATCTGTCTCAACTGCTGTTAGGGGAATACACACAAACATATTGTAGTTCCACTTAAAGAGCAGATGTAATTGCTGACTACTCTATGGTGATCTTAAGGAAGCCTTTTGTGAATGGGAGAAATAGCATGGTGATTATTGATCCCTATTAATTTGAATGAATACAGACTAATACAGTGTTTTCCTAGTCCTATACATAATTTAAATATTTTTTCTTTGTCTCTCTCACACACTCTTTCGTGCACAGCCATGTGTGCACACACACACACATGCACTTCTTTGTTATGGCATCAATGCAATCATTTATCCAAACATTTGTTCACAAATAAAATAGATATATAACGATGGGCTGATGTAAACATTAAACAACTTTGGCACGTTCTGCCTGAGAGCTAGCTCTTGTTCAGTCTCTTGTTTAGCTACTACAGAATGTCAATCCTTGTTTCCCTCCATCTAAATGGTGCTGTGGGTTTGGGCTTCATTTGCTTTCAGGCTTTCTGACCTTTTCTGCCTTTGGTATACTCTTATCGTCAGTTTTCTTCACCTTCTCCTTGTGACTGTCTTTGTCATGCAGAGTTGAATGCATTGACATTTGATTCACTTAGATGCACAAAGCGAGAACCTATCCTTGCGCTAATGCCAGTGTACAGCATTCAGACACCACACACTGGCCAGCTCAAACTGTCCAACTGAACATTTTCCCATTTGACAGAAAATAAATCAACCTAACGATCATATGAAGTGATATGCATCAATTGTATATTATTTTGAATGTTTGTGTAACATACTTTATTGACTATTAATTACTAATACCTATTTAGTCTCAAATACATTTTTATAAAAACTAATGTATTGTACAACTACTCTAATAACTCATTTAGTAACAACTGAAAATTAATAATGCTAGGTTAATAGGTTAAGAAAATGAGAGCATTGTCTTCATAAGCTCTAGTCAAAATGCTTGAAAAAGTCCTGAATAATCAGTCTAACATGGCCATTTCCTATTGCAGTTGCATTTCAGAGGAAGCAGGTCGACTCAACCTAAACATAGCTAATGGAAAATACAGCATGTTTCATTGTCAAATGGCCAAAAAAGAGAGAGAAAATCGTCAGCCATGTTGGAGCAGCTTTACCTAATATACCCTCCTTATAATGCTGGTTCTTGCTTTTACGCAGGGGGACGTTCACCCTGCCTTGGCTGATACAACCACCACCAGAAACACAGCGTACGTTTAAAGGGGAACGGGTAAAGATAGGGTAAGCTAACTCTCACCTCTTTATATGTCCCTCCACTTTGTAGAAATTCCAACAAACCGTCCGGATCTTCTCTTTAACAAATCCTATAGGGCAGCCATCTTGCCTCCTTCTGTTCTTCTATGAAACAGACTATCCTCAACATCAATATTCATGGAGAGCAGTCTGACGTCGCCTCTCATCATCAGGAGTAGCCCGGCGTGTCACTATCGGCCAGCCCGGGGAGTGCACACGCGCGCGCACACACACACACACACACGCACACATACATATGTGGCCGTGGCACACGGCAGCCGAGCCCGGCAGAGTGGACGAGACCTGTTTGCTGGATGAGGTGGCGGCGATGGCGGGGGGGGTGTTGGGGGGGGGGGGTGGGAGAGAGAGAGAGAGAGAAGACCATTTTTGCTTTGCTGGCAAACTGAAATAATCACAAAATCACTTTTCCTGCTGAGTCCTTCCCACACAAAGAGCCAGGTTCTCTTCCCCCGCCTCCCTCAGTTTTGTCTTCTCCCCTCAGCCGTACACAATAGTGCACGCTACGATGGCTGGCCTGAAGCACTGGAGCCGGAGTCCGTCCAGTGGAAGGGATCCGCCGCCGGCATGCTGCTCTGGGTGACTGTGTGAGCTCAGAGAGGATGGACTCCCTTGCTCCCACCCCCTATTCTCAGACAGGAAGACGAGTGACTCAAGGGTTTTTTTTTGTGTTTTTTTTTTCCTCTTCACTGACTTCCTTTTTTTTTTCTCTCTCACTTTAATCTCGTTCTGTCAGAGGCTGCAGGAGTTCCCCCTTCGGCATTGCAGCCGGTGGCCTCTTGAGCGTTACAGACGCAATCAGATGTGAGCAGTTTGTTTGGCGTCGCCACCAGTTGAGCCCTGCCGCTCACTTCCAGTTCCAGTTCCAGCGCCTGCGTCTTATTTTTTGGCACGCCTCGGCTGGCGTGCTCATTTTTAGAGCGGGGCGTAAGACAACTCGCTTTTTTTAAAGCCTCCATCCAAGCCGCATACTTGGCTTAGTGTATCTGCCAAGACCCACCTCCTGTTGACACTGGCCACGTGGGCTGGCGAGCGATAGTGTGTGTGTGTGTGTGAGAGTGAGAGTGAGAGAGAGAGAGAGAGAGAGAGAGAGAGAGAAGTTGATGCTGGAGTAATAAACCCATTTAACACTTTAACAGGGTGTAATGAGAAAATACGGAAATAGTCATTGTATCAGACAGTATACAGTAGTTAGCAGTGTAGTACATGTATGTAGTAGTGGTTCTAGCAATACTAGTGCATACTATAAATACTTTGGTGCTGGCCTTTACTATCAATATATTTAGCCTACTATGTGACTTGTTATTGTGTGTTTTTATACTGGATGTTGTCTGAAAGTCTACTTTTGGCTGCAGACCAGCTTTATAAAGGGAGACCCCACCTCTTTTTCTTTCGCCGGCCCCTGCTTAGCACCACTGACATTTGTTGACTCAATGGTTACAGGCTCAGGGCAGAAAAGGAGATTTGTTTTTAAACCAGTGGGGGAGGGTAGGCTCTCTGGCTGCTACACAGATAACTCACAAGACAAAATAGACTGTGTGTCCCCTCTGACCCCTGGCTTCACATAGCTCAGTTATTGTTTGTGGGCTGTATTTATCTTAACCCGCCCACCACAGCAGCAGATGTAAATACTTGTAATAATAGCTATATTACATGAAAGTACCCTATTTGTTAATTCGCACATCTGTTTGAACACAGAATGGTGATTGTGTGAAGCAAAGGTCAGCGTTAGAAGTTGGGCGATTGCAGAAGGAAGGAAGAGCCTTAGTGGTGTTACTTGACTCCTGCACGCCCCCCCCCACCCCAACCCCTTCCTTCCCAGAGGGTGCATGTGTATGCCTGTTGTATGCATGTCTGTCTCAATGCCAGCCAATATCGACGGCTCAGTCGGCGATTAAATCCCTCGTCTATCAGTGATGGTTATAAAGGGATGGGACATCCCTCTCCCGCCCACCAGACACCCAGTGTGGCACACGAAGCTAGCTGCTTTGACGAAGCTGCTTAACAGTGCAAACTTGTCAGGGGTTAGTTGTATAGGGTGCGTGAGCGAGTTGAGGTGTGTAAAAAAAAAAAAAAGACCTTTCTCTCAAAAGCTGTTGATGTAAATAAACAATGTTGTGGTCAAGTCCTGTTCCCCCTCAAATGTGCATAAATGTCCCATTTTTTAGAAGGTGTGCTCATTTTGAAGACACTTTGCTTAATATTATTTCACATGCACTGAAGCACTGCTCTCACAAATGTACTGTTTTCAGTGCTTGACTGCACTGCACTTAGTCTATGCTTATCTGTGGTATGCACCTACCCTGTGTGTATTGTCACTGTTAAGGCATGAGTGCTCCTTGCTGTGTTTAGCCTCTGATAGCTCCTGAAACTTGTAAATCTCTGATTATCCAGTTTCTTTGTGTCCTTCACCTGCTTGGGTAGGATGGAGGAGGGGTGTGCTGTTGCCTTATTTATTTGGAGGCAAGTGTGGCCCTGTGCCGCCCTGGGGGTAATAAAAATATAGGCACACTTGTCACTTGACATATCTCACACCTCCAGTAAACATGAGGTGGGGAACATCAGTAGGGGGATTTAAATCAACTGTTTGTTTTTTTTCTTTAGGTGTGGGAATTGGCACGTGGGGTCCAGCGGTCATGCTGAGCTGTAATGATGTCAGGAAAAGGCTGAGGATAGATGCCAAAGCTCTCAGCTATTGGCCTGAAGATGTGAGTCGGTGATATTGCACACTCTTTTATGAACCTAACTGAGAAATGGTCTCGCTGATGAAGACGTGGCGTGAATAGAGAAATAAACGGTCACGCAAAATGAGCATGCAAGCATATACGTAGCCTATTTGAAAAAGGACAAGTTGGATACAAACAATACAATCACAATTCATGCCAATCATCAATCATTTCTGCCCTGTCATTTACAAAAACCAACATTGATTTACATTCTGTGTTATATTGCAACTAATTAAAGGAGGAAAGGTCATTTGGGGTGTCAGGTCTTACCCTCATTACTGATAGAATCAACACTTCTCACAAAGGCCACATTTCCCCCATACCAATATACAACAGTGGCTACTGAATCTCCCTTACAAGATGCAAACAACTACTACCCCTCCCTTCTGTAGTTATCTTAAATGCTCAGGGAGAGTCGTTAGAGTGGCTCTCACATTGCCTAATTGTTTAACTACAGTGGGGTTACTGGGGGAGGGGTGTTTGGCTAGAGTGAGATGGGGGGAATATATATTTAAAAAAAGAATCCTTTCATCGTAAGCATGAACAATTGTATGAGATTTAGCGTATTTTGAGCTGCTGCTGTATGTTTTTCAGCAGTGGTATTTCAGGCAGCTATTATATGGCTTTGGTACTATTTTACAACAACCCTCTGCCTAGAATATCTGTGCCACCTAATAATTGACAGAGCTCCTCTCTGGACACAGCAGGGTTGGACAAGGCCAATCAGGGCCGTCCGCTGTTCCCGTGGCGACCCACTGCTTCTGAGAGGTTTAAGAGCTAGTTCCCGCATTCAGTCTGCAGGTGCTTCTATCCAGCCCCCCGGACGCCCCCAGCCAAATCCTCCATAGGCAAGACCTGCTATTCAGACGGGGACAGCCCATGTAACTGTCTGTGTGAAGAGGTGTCCCTCCTCCTTAACCCTCAGTCTTGGAGGGAAATCATAGCTCGGTCACTGGTCATTTGGATCAAGTCAGCTAGCTTCTGTCATCACTGCCGGGGACACTTTTTATTTGTTTAAAGCTTGGAATCCAAACACTGACGGTTTGCTCAAACTTATGCAAATTATTATAGTTATGCAAACAGAGGCACTATGCATTTTTAAATTGACTATAGTTTAAGAATATGGTCAAACCAGCAAATTATTAGATAAGTATTCTGTATCCTAAATACAGCATTAGATGTTATAATAACAGGTCGAGCTATTTGTCCATAGTAATCCAGTTGTCAGATGTCTATTTGGCACAGAGGAGAGGTTGACCCCTACTGGTGGATCAAGAAGTACACAAGCACTGTAGTCCTTTCAGTGTGGAGAAAATAGGATTTTATCCTGACAGACCTGCGATATCCTTTTATTTAAATGTTCTGTATTGTGCAGGCATTACATCATATGGCTTTATTATACATAGTTTCCCCATACATGTTTTGAATAAAAATTGTGTTGATATGTGGCAGAACTTTGTTTCCATGGTTGTCCTAACAAAGAATTAGGGAGGATCTTTAATTCATTAATATATGTGGAAACATCTGGCTTTTGACATCTGTGACTTTCTGGCAGGCTACTATAGTGTAATATATCACGGCAGTGCTGCCTAGATAGAGGCAAAGCACATTTAAGTCCCACCCACATGGGGGCGGGGGGGAGGATACATTTGATAGCTCTCCACTGAGGGGAGAACAGTAGCCTACACTATCAGATAGATTAAAAATAATAAGCTTTATTTATAGAGAACTTTTCAAATTCACATACAAAGTGCTTTCACAAGGGCAAATTCAATCAAATATACATGATAATAGAAAACAAAAGTATAGTTTAATAATTATCAAAAATCAAATAAAGTAGACAGGCTACTAAATGTTTTTTGTTATGATCATTGCTTACTCATTTGGTTTTCACAACACATTTAAAGTGATTTGGTGGAGATACAGCAATTCCAGTTGATGTGATATTTTGTTTATCCCACAAACTGCAGCGCATAGCCACATAGATCAACAGGTCAGAGATTTTTAATTGTTCCCCGTACTCATTTTAAGACTAGAGGGGACCGTTCTTTTCAGACTGTGGCACCTAGGTTGTTGAATGCATTGCCCCCTTTCCTATGTTGCTTGGGTTCGGTGGAATCATTTAAAATACAGTTAAACTGTTTTATTTAAGGATGCTTTTAGTTAGACTGTAGGGTGGTCTGACATGAATTTCTGTTTGTTTATGTGCATTTGTTTGGTTATTTATTTGTGTCATGTGCTGTCTTGTATTTTATATTGCTGTCTATTCCCCTACAATTGTGAAGCACTTTGTGATTTTTTCATCTTTGAAATGTGCTATATAAATACATTTTACTTACTTACTTACATCCCGGCCTTCTGATTAGTCAGATTGCATGTCAATCAAACTCTGACAAAAGGTCCATTAGGTTGTTGTTTAGCTACAGTCTATCTGATAGTTATTTTACTGTTATCCCTTCAGTCATCCATCCAAAACAAATAGACATTTGCTACCTAAATAGTTTTATTCACCTTTTCCTGAGAAGCTTCCGGGCAATATGTCTCATTAATTGAAAATTAAACTATCTCAATTTAAAGCAAGCATTGTCTATATCTTAACAGTATACTTAACTATCATATTACTACTACTCTAATTGCCCTATTTTTCTAGATAGGCACTTGATTTATAGCCCTAAAATGTGTTTTTTGAGCTATAAACCAAGCATTATGATTGATCTGTGATGAGACACATCAATGCTGTTGTTAATGTTGACAAAATTCAAGATTTCTATAGAAATATCTATTCTATGGGCTGAGAGCTAGGGTGCAGTTACACTTTATATGAGAAACTGAAACCAACAGTCCTGCCGTTTTCCGATTGCGCCCATTACTGTTAATGATACTATGTTGGACGTATGGATGTTATGGTCAGCTGTCTGACAAAGAACCCGCCCCTGGGCATGGCCACCTCTCTTCTGGTGAAAGGTCCATTGACTAACCCTACCATCTTACAGATAACACCTGCGCTGTCCCCTGCATGCCAGCCTGCCTGCTGCCCACCAGCTGACCTCCCGTAGCAGATCCTGACACAGTGGTCCCTTTCATCGGTAGCTCATGTTGTAGTTTGTGTTGCATGTCGCGTGTGTCAGGGGAGGTTTGTGGTGGTCTCACGTGTTCATACGTGTGTCGGGAGGTTTGTGGTGTTCTCACGTGTTCATACATGTGTCAGGGGAGGTTTGTGGTGGTCTCACTTGTTCATACGTGTGTCAGGGGAGGTCTGTGGTGTTCTTACTTGTTCATATGTGTGTCAGGGGAGGTCTGTGGTGTTCTCACGTGTTCATACGTGTGTCGGGGAGGTTTGTGGTGTCCTCACGTGTTCATACGTGTGTCAGGGGAGGTTTGTGGTGTTCTCACGT
>JAODLL010000001.1:1372070-1389481 GCA_026546735.1 Forbesichthys agassizii | reverse complement strand
GAGAGAGATTCCATGTGGGGTTAATGCCTTCCTCCATTTCACACATGATCTTGAGGTTAAGACCACAGAGGCAGATTTCCCCCCTGTGGAGACGGAGGGGACATTAAATGGATGTCCGGAAGATAAAATGATGGGAATGACAGGGGATTTTCCATGGAGAAAGATGTGTGGTCTGAAAGAATATTGCAATGCTGAAAATAAATGAATATTCTTTTCTTTCAAATAAAATAAAAGAAGAAATTTATTTTTTAATCATGAGAGCAATCTGGTGGGAACTGTAAAGGTTCTTATATATCAATTTAATTTCAGGTTAGATGAGGCAAATAGGTAGGCCTACACACTTCAACTGGTGCATTTTTTATAAGGAGTTAACATGGACTGCAGGGAACATTCAAAAGGGTGCATGCCCTGCAACAATACTCTTATTTCTGCAGTGTGTAAGGCCTCAGCAGTGGCATTGAATCCACAGTGTATCCTTTTATCAATATACATTAATTAATATTGTTACCTATTTACCTCATCATGATCATATGACCTCTGGCACAACCAAATTAAACCATTGGCTCCATATTTTAACTGCAAATATAAAGCAATTTAAACTTGATTTACAATGAGTGCCAACTTCCTGCAGTATAGTCAGCGAAGTGAGACTTTGGTCCATCCAAACTTTCAGACACATAATCCCATTTTGTTAACTTGATTACTTGTTTACTTGATGTTTTTTAATGATCAAAAGTCATTATCTTAACAGAGTTACAAAGATAATTGATGACTACTTTTCTTACAGTGATCGAGATAGGTAGCTGAGTCATCATTTTACCAACTTGGTTTTACTTATCCCAGAGCTAGTGTAGTCTAGATGTAGTAAAAAATATTATCATGAATGAATGAAAGTGTCACACATGTTCCTGTTGAATAAATGCTTATTGTGGGATGGGAGCTGCAGGCATCTGTGGATTTATAATCGTGATGAATCCCCGCGGTCGCGAACGCAGGTCTTAGTAATTATGGCTGTCGTGCGACGAAGGGCGAGGGAGAGAAAAACAACCGGATTCATCTTAATCACTGCGCCGCTCCATTCAAATTAATTTGACAAGTTTTCCCCTGCACGCGAGACGCAAATCCTTATTAAAAGACGCGTCTCGCAAATGACAAGCCGTCTCTAAATGCCTCGTCATTCGTCCGAGAAATAAAAATGGCTCTGGAAAAAAAAAGAGGACAAAAAGGTTAAGACGCATCTTCCCACAGATATTTCCCTGTAGGGCGCCCTAAGCCATCCCCCTCCCGAGCGCTCCTCGTGTTTCTATAGTAATTTCCAGCCAATGATCAGTAGGTGTCCACATCCCCGCTTCCTCACCTCAGCACCAATCAGCCACACACAGCGACAGGAGACGCGGACCGAGCAAGCAGCCACACAATACACCCCGGACCCAGAGGAAACATATACCTTCGCGATTTCCCCACGCCTGTTCGCTTTGACCGAGACCTTTCGCATATAGCCTATTTCTACTTTTTTGTTTTGTTTTCTCAACCCGACAACAAAGTCAATAAAATGATCCTATTGTTTTGAGGGCACACTCCAACGCCTATGCCTGTGCGTCTTCTACCACATTTGAATTATTTTACCCCACGTAGCGTGGCAGTAATGTGCCGTTTTATATTTGCAGACTGGTAGCTCGGGCATCTCTTCTCAACAGGAACCTGGTAGGTACTGCTCGTGTGTGCCTGCTGTTTTGTGCATGCCTTTCTCCCTGTCCCGATTTATGTCTGTTTAGGTGTTAGCCAGGTGAACCGGAAAATGTCAAATTAATTTGATCGTTTACGTGCGAGAACCTTAGTTTTCTATGATTAGTCAATGCATGACCTTTGATCTGAGTGTCTACGACAGAGCCGACAGTCTATAATTAATGACATCGTGGCGCAGCGGCACAATGGCTCGTCATCGGACGCGTCGCAATACTTTCTTTATTCTTGCTTTTCTCACTCGTCCTTTCTTGCCGACTCTTTCACCCCCCCTCTCTCTCTCTCTCTTTCTCGCTCTCTCACTCCCTCACTCCAAGTATTGAACATTTCTGTCTCTCTAAACTTTGTTTACAGGCTGAAAATCAATGTCCGTGACTTGATTGCCTTTGGGCTGCGTATTTCGCTCCAGGGGTGAATTGATTAAGTAATAATGACCCTGAGGAGGGCTGATCATTAAGCCAAGGAGGTTTTGTTTACTAGTGGCTGTGGGTGTTTAAGATGCCACATTGACATTCAAGCTACACATTTGGAATGAAATTATGGATATCATTATCAGATTGATATGAAATTCACAATATATGATTGAAACATTTGTCTTATTTTACTGTTAAAACTCTCCTAAACACCACCACTGGGTTCATAGTGGAATTGCATTTGGTGAATAAATATATGAATATTTAAATTGTGTGTGAAATACACCTAAGTCTACCTAGTATGCATTCTATGTTAGATTAAGAAATTGGATTTCATTGTAATATTTATAAGACTGTATAATAAGAATACAATAATAATCCAGATCGGTCTCTCCAATTCCAGTATGCCTATGTATTATTTATTTTTCGAGACAGCTGCTGGCTTGTGCCATGGAAGTGATTTGAAATGCTTTAGTGTTCCAGCAATGGACCAGACAGCTTTGGCAATTAAAAAAAAAAGAGAAAGCCCAGAAAAAGGTAATGGAAGTAGGAGGGATGCGTCTAATGGGCTTTTATCTGTGGAAACCAAATCCAGACTGGTGGAAAGGGAGGAAATGGAGCACCACCGCTATACACCACCCAAACACACACACACACACACCATCCATGACAATGGTATCTGACACTGTAGTGGTCTGGTCGATGGTCTGGATTTACATTCAGTGGCTATCTGCGCGTCATTGACTAAATGCATCTGCACTGCCAATGAAGGAATACCAGGTGGTTTTAAGAGGCTGGACAGAGCTGTGTTTACATTTAAGGACCCCTCCTACCATTTGGATTAGAAAGTATTAGATCATTTTTCTCCTGACATGCAGGGTGTGTTATTTTGATTTAGTACAGACCTTAAAGTGAATATACCAGAGAATATGCATTTGTACTAAGATACGGTATGTTTAGCCGAATAATATGGATTATGGTGAGGCTGACTGCTCTTGGTAAACTAGGATAGCCTACATAACATAGTAGTTTTTAGAATGAATATTGTTTTTGAAAAAAACACCTGTTCATAATATGTTTATTCAGTCATTTGGACAGCTTTCATAGAAATCGTAAATATCTTAACAGATCTAATACAAATCTGGAAAGTCTGCTGTCATTTCAAACATGCTAATTCTTCTTTCCCATTTTAATAACGCGATGGTCTGTCATATGTATCACATTATTGTTACCAGATGAGGAGCATCTTGCATTACATTTTAATATGAAACGTCATCAGAGAACATCAACAATGTGTCATCGAAATCCTTGAATGTTCATCTTTTATCCTTAGAAAAGTTGAGAGATGATAACTGATTAGGAAGATGTTTGCCTATTTTGTCTGTAATTGTTGTTTTTTTGTTTTAGCACTGGAGAAGATAAACCAGGATGGTAATACATTGTTTGTAACCAGCTTCAGTTCGACGAAGGCCACCATTACCTCACTCTCTACTAGTGAACCTTGACAACCCCTCTCTCCGCCATGTCAAATATAAACAATGCGCTTTGCATTGAAAACGGACAGAATGCTGATGTGTCTCTCTTGCAGAAGGATAATCTTCAGGATGGTGGATTAAGCCAGCTTTTGGATTATAATGCCGAAATGGAAAGGTACAGGTCTTTTGCAAACTTTTACAAAACCAATGGGGCATTTCCACAGACTGCTAAGATTGCCCGCATCACAACACCCATTTTCCCCAGTGCCAGAATTGGCATGTCCCCTTGGAACTGCGATAACGCCATGCTCTGGGGAAGGAAATCAGCGGCAATAAACCCTAATAGGACCAGCATGCATAGAAATGACTCCCAGAGGCCGGGAAAGCCTGGCGTGCCGCCAGAGACGCTGCAAATGGCAAATAATAATTTCCTCTCTACCTTATCCCCTGAACACTGCAGACCTTTAGCAGGAGAATGCATGAACAAGCTGAAATGCGGCGCTGCTGAAGCAGAGATAATGAATCTCCCAGAACGCGTTGGAACTTTTTCCGCTATTCCGGCTTTAGGGGGCATCTCATTACCTCCCGGGGTCATCGTCATGACAGCCCTTCACTCCCCCGCAGCCTCGGCAGCCGTTACAGACAGTGCGTTTCAAATTGCCAATCTGGCAGACTGCCCACAGAATAATTCCTCGGCATCCAGTGGAAACCCAGCGAAGAAGAAAAGGAAAAGGTGTGGGGTCTGTGCGCCCTGCAGGCGGCTAATCAACTGTGGTGTCTGCAGCAGTTGTCGGAACCGCAAAACGGGCCACCAGATCTGCAAATTTAGGAAATGCGAAGAGCTGAAGAAGAAGCCGGGCTCATCGCTGGAGGTGAGAATCGGGGCTCTGCGTCCCCTTCTTTTGTTATTATCCCTCTGCACTCTAAAGCATTAACCTTTTCATCCAGTCACGTTCTAAGCCCTTGAAAATTGTTTCCATGCCCACCCATGCCTGAACATCCCCCAGGCTTCTCAAATCTGCCTACCCGCCTAGCCTAATTGGCAGTAATTAGGGGTGTTTGTGCGGAGCGCAAGCTGAGCTTGGCTCAGACACCCCTAATTGCTGCCAGTCAGGCTGGGGCTGGAACGCATCCGAACAACCCAGGGCTTGGCTCAGCTCCAAGCAGGGCTGGGAAATGGTTTTCAGCAGAGAGCCATCCCTCTCTGCACCCGGTCATTTTAACCAATTATGGAAACCGTCTCTGGATGGGGAGAATCAATATCCCACAAAGCCTCAGCCTCCGACCACCAAGAGATGGTGAGAGTGATGGCAGGGCCACTGATGGTGTTTCTCAACGCCCCCCTCCCACTTCAAGTTTTTGAGGGAGGGGGGATGAACCATCAAGACAGACCCTCCTCCTATGATCCTATACGTTATGATCGAAAGCTATAGGATACTCTATTGACTGTGCATAGGGGGTTGAGGTGAAATCATCTTGTATTGTATTTGTGCCATTATGGTCCATTATGGATCAATCTGCTGAGTGATGCAACTGTAATGAAAGGACACACAGGCGAGAAAATCAGTGCCACCGTAGAAAGAGAAGATATTCAGTGCTGCCATAATTGACTGCTCACAAGGGAATTAATTTGAACACATTTAGTGGGCAGTGTTGTTTTTAATTGCTGTAATTAATTGATTTTTTTAGTAACAGACATTTGCTTATCAGGGACTAAGTCACATAAGTCTAAAGTCAGCATGTTGTCTGTCTTTATATCCTGGTAATGTGTATGCATATTGACTAGCCATGAGTCAGCAACAAGTGCAACCTGAGGGCCAGATGATTAGCACGTTAATTAGGTCATTATGTGAAATAAGTTAATCATTGTCTAGTTATGGAGAAACAACTTGTATCCTTATTTTTGGAGAGTTGTGTGTTTTCTTCAGGGTTCTTTGAATTTCTTGCCAGGTGGACTTAACATCGTATGTCCCCAGCTCATTGCTTCAATGTGGATAACTATGGGAATATTGAGATAAAGTCATACATTTTTCTTTTAACCTCAAATTGTAGGCTGAAGCATGGTGTAGCGATCATGTAAACACGGACCTCTTTTATTTTTTATTTTTTATGGCGCATGCATGGCGGTCTCAAAGACCTACTGCACTAAAGTATTCTAATTGTGAACGTTTTGACTGGAGTCTCAGGTACCACACACGAGGAAGCTTATAGATAGGTGTGGTTTTTAAACACAGACTCAACTGACGGGTGTCTGTGGAACTTGAAGGTGTAGAAGTGGCAATAGGAAGCCCATTTCACGTTTTCTTCAGGTGTGATGCGCTAACAGGTGTCCAGGAAGATTGCCTCGTATCCATAATGGCTGGGTAGACTCGCTTTCAGCACATATTAATTTAAAGAGAGGGCTAGAATTACCATGGGTTGTGAAATACCCCAAAACAAATCCTAACTTGCTTCTGAAAGAAGAGGGTGTCTCTCGGAGTTCAGTAATTCGTATTATAGGTTTCTGTACCAGTAATTGTTATTTTCATGTCTGCATCTGTAATTACATGATCACCTTGTGTAGCGGAAATAGGCCAGATTTTTAAAGACCTCACAAAGATGTGAGGTTGTACACTTACTGTAGAAAATGCAAAAAAAGTTTTAACATTTTGTGTTGTTGTTGTTCACCGTGACTATGTGGTAAGCGGTTTCGCTGTTGTGATAGGGAAAAGTATGAGAAATCAATTGCTCAAGTGAATTTCAAATAAGTTTCCTACCCACATATAAACATCTTCTCTCTCTCTCACTCACTCACACATACACACACAGACATTAACAGACAGTAACCTACCTCTTGGTTTGGAAGAGACGATAAGCTACTGGCAGCCACTTAGATTTGGCTGTCAGTGTTTTCCACATGGGAATCACCCTGAACTAATTATATCTTAAGCAGCGGTGGAAAATGCAAATCAGAATTTTACTCACACCCCTGAAATCGGAGAGCCAATTTAATCTAATACCCCCTTTAATTTAGCGCGCTAATGCAAGACCCTAGAGGATTGCCCCGTGTCACCGCAGTGCTGTTCTGCTCTCCCTCTTCCCTCCCACCCTCTCTCTGGCTCACAGGACCAAGTAGGAATTAGTGTGGCGGTGAAATCTCATCTAACCTAACATTTCCACAGCAGTTACCTTTACACGTCTTGGGATCCATTGGCTCAAAGGTCCCTCTCCCTCTTAACGCTGCAGCAGTACTACTACAACAGTTTGCACACAAACGCATGTGCCCTGCGCACTTTGTTTACATCCACCTTGCTCCAGTGCTGCCATCCCACATTGGAACACGCGCTAAAAGTCACGTACTGTATACCTGTGTTGCTGTGCTCAGTGAAGCGCTTTGGGCACACCATCCAACAAGTGGCTGCATGTGGATAACATGCATTAACCTCATATTTAATGTGTAAAATAGGACACCCACACAACATACAGGGCCTAACTGCACTACAACACCTTTGAGCATTATTTGCCAAATATACAATACTGAGCAGCAGCAAATAAATGCATGGATGCTACATTTCACAGGGAACTAGGCACCTTAATACTGTATGAACTGTATAACCCTCACATGCGCAATTTAATATTTAGCTGTGGTTACATACAAGGCTCAATATGTTGCATTATTGCACTTACTTTGCAGAAACGAAATGTGTTTTCTTAATAATAAGCGAATACGCAATGAAGTGATTGCTCATTGAGGGTACTATGTGTCTCTGAGACTGCTGGTATGAGACCAAATATATAAAGGACGGAGGCTGAAATCCCATTGAGTAAACAGTCCTCAGCATGACACAGCAGGAAACATAGCAGAGAAGGGATGCACGACATCATCCCTTGCTCTCTCTCTGTCTGTCCCTCATCTTAGCGGTGCGTTGACAGGGCTGCAAGACGGAGAGATGAAAGGTGGCACACCTCAGCTCAGGAACCATCGCAATTTTGATAAAAGCCCCCCCCCTCCCCACCTGCCCCCACCCCCTGGCTCACCAGCAGGACCTTGAGGAAAATACCGCGGATCCAAGCACTTAATGACAGCGCCAAATAAGCAACGGCAGAGCCTGGTCTAATTTGTTTTAGGTGTGCTCAGAATAGATAAGGACAAACTGTGCCCACCCCCACCCCACACCTTTTGCCTCCACGGAGATAACGTAGAGCGCTCCCAGCTAGGCTCCATGGGCGAGAGAGGGTGGGGGGGGGGGGTTAGAGGGGGTAAGGAATAAAAATAATTTAAAGAAAAAAATGGGACGGGAGAAAGGAAAGCCTGAGGGACAGGCGGCCTTTAGATCTGCAGATCTCCAACTTGCTGCATTTATTCAAGCTTTAAAGCGGAAGATTAATTTGGTGACGGACGGTCTGCGCGAGGGAAGAAAAGCAGGAACAACAGAGGCCTCGGCACATTTCAACCTAAAGGGCAACCGTAAGCTCCTGTCAAGACAATAGGATGTTGCCACGTGAACCTTGATGCAGGCCGCTTAATTACACACATCTACCCTGTGAGCACCGGCTGCTCAGCAGCGCTGCCTCGCTTATTCCCCGGCACGCCCTGTTGCCCACGTGATTAGCCGTACACCGGAGTTCTCCATCAGCTTCCATTTGCACCAGATAGCTGTTCTCCCGAGGCTCAGGCCTGTGCTCAGAAAAGGCACAACTGCGCTGTTAAACAATTCATAGTTTTTGCCACTGCCTCCAATTAAGGCCACGGCGTAATCGGAGGAGCCCAGACGGTGGCCTTACACCGAGTAGCCTCTTCTGCCCTTGTTTGATTTAACATCTTCGGTTCAGTGGTGAACGGGAGCCTATTGTGATTGGCTGTAGTCCCCGTGTGTGGGTGTGACAGGGTTAGGTAACGGGGAGGGGGGGGGTCTAGCACAGGGTGGACAGCGTGAAAGTGCAGGTGCGGGGGGACGTTAATGTGTGGCACTTTAAATTTTAAACAGATGAACATAAATAATTGATTGCAGCTCTGGCTGAGAAGTTAAAAGGTATCTCGTCATTACTGAGGCTCTCAGTGGGGGGTGGGGGCGGCAAGAGGGGAAAGTCTTTAGTAAATGTATTTGTGGTTTGCAGGGCTTCAAAATGAGGGCAGGGCAAAGCAGCGTTGTCTTTTCTGCCTGCACAATATAGTTTGCTTCAGAGGTAGTTGGACAACAGCGCACTTTTGATACTCTGGCCGTAATGTAACTATCGCATAATATGATGTAATTTTTAGCAACCCTTTTCTGTACCCAATTTATTTGCCCAAACTTCATAACAGGGCCAGTGGAAATTGACTTTATCTAATAAGGCCAGCTAGGTTCTTTTAGCTTTTAGACATGAAGACTATGAAATGCCAAGAAGGGTGGAGCTAGTTTACTAGTACTATTCTCACATATTCTCACACTTAGCTTCTAATACAATTGGCCCTATTATGAAGCTACAAGTAAAAAGAAGCTTGTAACAACTTAATTGACTAGCTTATTACATTATATTGGCCTATATTTGGACAGCTCTGTCACACTATTGTCAGGAACATGTTATTATTACTATAATATGTAGGACAAGGTTTTAGTACCAAGTTCGATTTGCCACGTGTTAAGCAAAGAAGATCCACCTTACTGTAGGAATTATCTATAACGTCTAAATCATTCCAGATACAAAGTATGCATTAGACTAATTCAATTATATTACATTATTTAAAGGTGGACTTCAAACTTGATTATTCTAACTGTATTTTATATCCAGC
Source organism: Forbesichthys agassizii (assembly GCA_026546735.1). Taxonomy (NCBI): domain Eukaryota; kingdom Metazoa; phylum Chordata; class Actinopteri; order Percopsiformes; family Amblyopsidae; genus Forbesichthys; species Forbesichthys agassizii. Next base: position 1,380,098 of record JAODLL010000001.1, on the reverse strand, counting down.
ATATCATACTATAAGCATTTTGATTTCTGCAAGTCAAATCCACGCATGTTGCCATTTCCTCTATTGTGGCTCTGCTTTCAGATGATGAATATTTCATGGCTAGCATCTGACATGGTGCCCAGAAAGGTATTGCTATTTTTTCTAATAAAAACCCTGGGGTTAGAATGTCAGAGAGGCGCGAAGTCAGTCTGGCCCCCAGGCTAAGGATAGGATTTATGATGCATCGGTTGATGACATCAGGTGGATATTTCCATTCATGAGCAGAAAGCCCCTTTGTCCTCCCAGACAGATGAACCACCGAGCTGTTCGTAGTTTTGTTGTCACTTCCTAGAAATATGTACATGTCTGAGGGATTCTGTCAAGTAGCGAAATGATTTCAATCTGCTCAGAGTGCAACCTGTGTTGTGACAAACTGCGATTGGACTGGCGGTGTGATCAGTGTTGAGCTGAATATCTAAGCAGGGAATACATTCGTTTGGATTAGCTCTGTTTTGGCAGTTTGTCCACCTTAATATCTGTATGCAAATCTTATGTTGTTATTTTATTTACTGTTACAGTATGGTGATTACATTAATGAGCAATTACAGTCAGCCGTCTATTTACAAAAAGCCTGGTTGTAATCGTGGTTACCTGTTGCACTGTTTTCTTCAAAGTCTCAGGACAGACAGGACATTGAAAGGACATACAGGGTCAATGGTGCATGGCATTATATACTGCTCTTTGTCCTTACCTGCCATTGTTAATCTCAAGGTTCATGGTCCCAGGCTGCTAATATAATGTAAAATAATTATCATGGGACATTGTAACTGCAGAGAAAGTGGGTAGGAGTGGCAAATTATAAAAATGTTTGCAGCATTTTGACTTGATAGTAATCATTTGCCACCCAATATTTCTAAGTATCTTAATATCACTGTGTATGAGTGATCACAAATGGGTGATCAATCAAATGTGATTGTTTTGGAAGTTGTAAGACATCCAGCATATGGGTGAATGCAAGTGTGATAGTAGGCTATCTGTTTTAATTTTAAATGTGATGTCTGGGGCTGCCCACATGTGGATGAATCACACATTTGTGTTCAAGTAGTCACATTTAAGTGTAGATAGCCTTAGTTGTCTCGCTCATATCTTCCATAGATTTACTAATGTTTTGTTTATTTTAAAGATCAAGCTAAATATACAGTCTTCACAAACATGCATTTGAATAATAATCTAATATTGTGCTCACGATTATCTATAAAACTCATTGTATCATTTTTTTGGTGTTTTCTGTGGTTGTTTTTTCCACTGACAGGACCTTAGACCTATTTGTATAGCAGAATGTATAGAAAGCAGACCACGGGTGATATTGTGATATATATTAGACTGTGGGAAAAGCATAAGCATACATATTTCACATAGATCTGTTAGTTTTAAGGACTCCCACAGAGATGCTGAGGAATCTGCTCAAAACAAGGAGGCCCATAACTACTTTGCATTTCAATTTAGCCTTTTAGAGAACTGGCAGCATGTTGCCTCGCTTAGCCCTCGCATTGCTACACCCACATGGCTTCTCGCCATGCTCGCTGATGTCTCGCAATGTTCAAAGGCCTGGAAGTTGGCTTGTGTGTGGGGGTTTCCATAGCAGATCCCCCAGGTTATCTGCACACGCTCAATGTAAATTGTTCTTCATATAACGTGTGTCCTCGTGCCATCTGTTTTTGCCATCTCCCGGCCTGACTCACCTCGATTTGCCGCTAAATTATTTGTTCTTCTACGGCACCTGGCCTACCTATACCACTGCTCCCGCTCCTATATTGGGAATGATCCCAATGACAAACGATAGTGTAAAAAAAAGAAAAAAAAAGATGCTTTACTAGGACAAGGGTGCTTAGCTGTAGCTAATTGAAATGGAGAGTAGCGCTAGCGCCATTGTGGCAAGTAGCAGGTTAGCGGATCTTGGCAACAGACTGCAGTCCCTAACCCAGGCCCCCCTCCCCCATCGCTGGCGTCTGCTCCCTCCCAGTAAGACTGGCCCAGCCTTCATTTGTGTGGGCTGGGATTTACCACGCATGATGAATGGAGGAGGCGATGTCTGAGCGTGGAGGTGCTCACATTTGAGCCTGAGTAGCTCTCCTAATGTATTACAGTGATCTGCTGTGCTGTGTACATTGCTAAGCATTTTAGTCACACAACAACATCTTTTTCTTAGAGTTGAAAACTGCAATGGAGTATTTGATATACTTGTAACGTTGTGTAACCAAACTGCGGCAATGCACATCATTAAGATAGCTTTTCTCACACCCTGCTTATTCCCTTAAAGTGATTGTACAGTAGCATTCATACTGTATTTTTCTAGGTGTGGATTCTGTCTGCAAAATAAATATAAGAACAGAGCATAAATATATGTCGTTGGTAATAATAAAATGTAATTAATTTATATACTGTTTTTAACTGTATTTCTCAGTTAAAAGTGGAGTTAGCAATTATTGTAATCCAATACACATTTTGTCAAATCCAGCGAATATAGCTCCACTATCTGTCCGTTCTATGTGTGCTGAAAATAAGGCTGGAGTTCCTACACAGCCCCGGCTCTGTAAATGTGGAAAACAAAGTGGTACAGACCACACAACACTAGCCCATCCTTGGCAGTGTGCTTCCAATTTTGAGGGGGGCAGAGTTTCTATATGGCCCTACTGCATGGCATTGAAGGGAGAGGGGATATGTTTTGATTGAGTTCATATATCAACTAGGGATGGCCCCGATACAATAGTGAGATCGGAAATCGGTCTAATGCATAGCTGGATCGGCATCGGTGACAAGTGGACATTTGTAACAGATCTATGGGCCTGCTCCTATTAAATTAATTTGCATGTGTAGGTCTGCTGTCAAGCATCAGCAATGTCTAACATACTCAGGCCACACTATCAGCAGCAGGTTTCTAATATGCATCTAAGTCATAAAATCGAGATTGTCTGTCATTTACTTACTGCAACTAAACTAGAGATGAAACCGTATGAACATTTCATATCACGATTATAGTAACCAAAATTATCACGATTAACGGTATTATCACAGTATTGTTAAAATAATCTGAATTTAAGAGGAAAAAAATGTACTGCCATAAATAGCCTAATTTATACATCTAAATATAAATACATATAAATCACAAATAAATGTTTTATCTGCTTAGTCCCCCATCTCTTCTACTAATTGCATATGCTACAAAAGTTCTGCATTGATTTTGCAGTAGGCTAATCACCTAACATGTCAGGCATGTTTCAGCACGGTTCTGTTATGTAGAATAATGAATATCTTTGCATAGCCTACCTTTAAGACAAGTGACAACATATTCAGGGTGCAACAAAGTTACATACAGCAGCCTAGACCAGGGGTTCCCAAACTTTTCCATGCCAAGGCCCCCCAAATAGTATTAGCTTCCGGCTGGAGAGGTTTTTAATAACCCTTTCCCAGTTACATTATTTTATTTAATGCAATAAAAATAAATGTTATATTTCAAATGTTTGATCATTCCATTGGATTCAACATTAATGTTTTCTTTTCTGAAGTTGTGATGTTTCAGTTGAGTTTAACAACATGAGCGCATACAGTTACCAGATCAACACTGACACTTTGTGATTAATGATAGTTTTCCTGGCAGGCAATTAGAAAGGGGCATGGTAAATAAGATATGCTGTATATCTTTATACATTCTGTTTATCCATCCAATTGCTGAGGCCCCACTGGCACCCCATGGTGGCCCCCAAGGGGGTTGCGGCCCTGGGCCCACTTTGAAAACCACTGGCCTAGCCTGGATTATATTAGCCAGCCTTTACTTACGTGACGTAGTGCTAAGATGCTGACTTTGACAACACTGTCGGATCAATTGAATGCGCTTGGCCTGCGGGGTTACAAACTAAGCAAACTCTTTTATTAGTAAGCCAGTAGACTATGTAGGTTGGCATTGCTTATAAAAACCATGAGACGTAAAATGAAGCGTCTGCCCCACGCGCAGTGTTTTTACAAGGAGGTGACGCTCCTTCATCCCGCCGAACATCACACGTGAAACGGACGCAAAGCAAACACGGAGGGAAGTCTTCGTCCCTCTAAAAGCAGAACAGGCAGGAAGCGAACCCGATCCGCTGAGCTGCTCGCTATGTGGTGTGCGAAGGAGTGCTGCCACTCAATGCCTTCCGCCAGGTGTTCGTTAATGCAAAACAAACATTGCGCTGCGTCTAGCAGGTTGCTAACTGGTTCATGTTTGGCACTATCACGCTGGTAGGCTATTTACGGTGTAGTTTTTCAACACGGTAATCATACATGGTTTTAATGATAATTACATTTGGAACGATAATGCTATCTCGAGAATTTTGCTGTGGTTTATCATGAAACCGGTAACAGTTACATCCCTAAACTAAACTTAAACCAATCCACTCAAACTAATGCATACTGTAGGCTACATCAATGACTGTCCTTTTATTCATATATATCCCGTTACTTTATGTTTTACAGTTAGAAAAGCAATGTTCAAGCCTGATGGTTCCTTACACAAAACGTTTTACTCTTCCTCAGTCACAGTGAGGAATACAACAATACAATACAATACAACAATTGAACACTGGAAACAGATCGGTACTCGGTATCGGCCGATACCAAAAGTGCAGGTATCTGTATCGGTATCGGGATTGAAAAAATTGGATCGTGCAATCCCTAATATCAACAATCTCTCTCTCTCCAGCTTTGCTTACTTTACCTTTAATACTTAATTTTCCATAAGACCAATTTCCTCACAATAGAGCTAGTGTGAATGTTTACAATTTTACAAACTCTTTTTTTGTGTCTAGCATCTGGTTTTGCAATGTCCGCATACCAAGAGCATCAAGAGTATTTAGCATCAGTAAAGCAATATTCCCATCTCAACCCTGAATGGTCTGTGTGTCGTGGTCCATCTAGTGTCTCCTATAGGTGTAAAATGACATTCCTATAGGAATAACCCCTCCCTTATCCCCACAAACACACACAGCCACACACACCACCACCACCACCATCATCTTCTGTTTTTTTTTCTCCCACAGAGCAGCTCCTATAGATGTAAAATTACATTCCTATAGGAATACCACTCCCCAATCGTCCTATCCTCCCTGCCAGCCATCCATTAGCATATGGACACTTGGGCGAGCCACATCGCACACAGCCTCCAGCAACACTATGCCATATGGCCTGTCTGCATTTCTTGGGCCGTATTGGCAAGTCTCTCGCAGAAGGTCAAATACCAAGTCAGAGGACGGTGCCAGGATTGCATCTATGCTAATTGCTCTGTCTCGCACTTGCTCGCTTGTGCATGCACCAGAGCGTGCTTACTTGCCCACCCCCCCCTTCCCCGCCCACCACACTCTTCTTCCCCCCAGCGCCCCTTGACTTCCCTCCCTCGCTCAACTGAAGTAATCTGCTTTAGGATGTTTCTGAGATGGAGATGGATTTGGTTTTCCTTCGCTGCCCCTCAGCCTAATCTCCCTCCTGTGACCGGCCCACGCTCCCAGCTTCCCCGGGGCAGAGCTGTTAAGCACACCATCACACATCCCCTGCTGCCATCCTGCTTCCACCCTTGCCCGCACGCGCCGAGTCAGCAAAAATATAAAATAAAGAAATAATATAATGTAAAAAAACTCTCCCAAATTCCTCATTACTCACAAGCATCCGCAATACACTTAGCTTGATTTGCTTGAATGCATGCCTGCAACTCAAGCCAGGAGCTTGAGTTAAAAGATTGTCGTGGCAGAACCGGTATGCTATTATAATAACAGCGTAGGTATTGTCTATATGCATTACTGCAGCGAACATATTGAAGTGGATGTAGTGGGTTGTTATTTGGAATGCTGTTTGAGAGGGAAAACCGGTAGTAATGAATAGTCTGATATGCTTATTAATGTGTCAGCCCCAACATAATTATATACAGTATGCTTACTGTATAGTATATATATATTATTATATGTAGACACAATGCAACATTCACTGTAGGTAGGAAACATTTTCAGCATGTTCCCTTTGCCTCTGTTTGAGTGGACAAAAATACAGTATGGGCTTTGTTTTTACATTTGTACTGTGGACTACCAGGAACCTCCTTTATGACAGCATCCTTTGTTGTGAAAATGTGTTAAGCCTTGATGTGTTCACAAACAAACTTCCTAAAGAATAATGCTGACGGGATCAATGGGTCAGTGCCTTGCAATGGCAAAATGATTATTGGACATAATTAGGTCACTGCTACTGTACAAAAGTCTTTAGAATATCTCATATTTGTTCTTGAGCCAACTCAGATATAATATCTACACAGTAATACTGTAATGTTGTCAGTTGTTGTTGTGGCATGTGTTAAAGCCGGTGATGCACCCCAAACATGCTGTACAGTGCCAATTACACAATAAGAACATGCTAGCTAGATTGAGCTAATCTAGATGCATGTTTTTGGGCCTATTTCTGATCACAACATTACATAAATGCAGTAATGCACTATACATTTAACATTTCTAATTATGTGGCTAATACCGTTTCATCCTTCCCCGAAATGTGGATTTGGAGGATTTAGACAAACCAAAGCACACCGTTTTGAGCACGAGAAAATAATCAGATGCCATAGAGGTGGTTCCATTCCAGGAAATTACTTATTCTGCTGTATTTCAACAAGCTCAACTTAAAGTCATCATAGGCAGCTAATTGGGAGGACATTTGGGTCATTGTCATTGCATTCTCGCACAGCATTCATAGAGGCTAGAGTTGAGGTAGGTCTGTTTATGTTACGCCACTTTGACCGGGGGCAGTGGCGTGTGGATGACTGGTCTGTCCATGATAGCGGCCTTGAATATAAAGCCTTCCGTCATAAACTGCATTGGGTGGCTGGAATATTGGCTAGAATTTTCAAGATGAGATTTCAACCCCCACCCAACCCTTCTCCCAGACCACGGTGGAAGTGATGAATTGCTATACCTTCCAGGTTTCAGCTTGGCAACGCCCCAATATTCTGTTGAAATAAAGTGACAGGCCGTATATAACGCATCAGTTAAGGCTGACTGCACAAGCTTTCTCTCTTCCTTTCTCTCAGGCCCAGCGATGGGCTGTGCCTTTTTGACCATGGGTCTCAACGCCCACATACGTGCTGTACTCTGATTTGTTTCAAGCTATTTCCTCACTGTGTTTTCACCTCGTTGAAATGATCAAGGTCATTTTCTGCTGTATAGTCATTTTATTTTAGGAATATCAGAGTGTCTGTCTACTGTAGCTGTCAGACGGTAGTTCTGAGGTGTTGTTGGTGTTTGGGCAAGGCAGCGGAATAACATTTCAACGCAGGGGGAAAAAAAGGCAAAAACGCAAATTTGGTTCCGTTGCCGTCGGAACAATGTGTGAAATGTTGACGCAATTATGTTTTGAAAATGTGCGTTACAGGAAGCCACAGCTTACCATCTCATCATCTGAATGCGTGTTTGTGGTTGTGCGTTGAGAATAGACAGAATATGCTTTATTTATTCCTGTCAGAGTTGTGGATGCGGGTCCAGTGGTTCCCGGTCGATAAGTTAATAAATAACGTCCATGTCAAGGTAACGTATAGGCCGCGTGTCATAATGAGCCTTCTAACACACAACAGCACTCCCTGGGCTGCTATACAAGCTTCCTGGTGTCATTGCCTTGCCTTCCTCTGTCGTCTCTGCTCTGCCTGCCTAGTTTGCCTCTACCCACCACCACCCCTCTATCTGTGCTCTGATTCTGTTTTCTTGGAGACTACACACTTCCTGGACACTTTTTCATCCCTTGTACAATCTTTTCTTTTTTTTCCTTCTTTTTCTCAGAGCATTGTTTATTTAATTTTCCTCGACGGGCAGAGATGAGCGAGAGGCTTTTAGTTTGGAGTTCACAGGAATTAGCTCCCTTAATTGTAGAAAATGTAAAGGTTTATGGTCGTGGGTGTACGCATGCTGATATTAATGTTTGTGTGTGTGTGTGTGTGTGTGTGTGTATATATCTCTAATTTAGCCTATGTATAGTTTATATAGTTAAATG
>JAODLL010000001.1:1353188-1363475 GCA_026546735.1 Forbesichthys agassizii | reverse complement strand
TTGATTATTTTCTCACTGTTGAACAGGAAAGTGGTGCATGATCACAACTGAAATCGCTTTATTCTGAGAGCCAGGCAATTTGACATTTTAATAAAAGTATCTTCAGTGCATGCTGATCAGTATTTTACAGATATACCATGTACATACATATACAGTATATATACAGTATATATATATATATCTATATATATATATACACATATGTATATGTGTGTGTGTACATATGTACATATATATATACGTACATATATATACATATGATGTACATATATATATATACGTACATATATATACATATGATGTACATATATATATACATATATATATATACATATATATATATATATATAACAATAGTATATGTTATGTGAATAAAATGTACCTTAGCACCATGTCTCACCCACGTGCATGAATAGTTAACAAGGGGGAGGAGTTAAATCAATAAACCTGTTTTCTTCCCGCTGGATATCCCCCCACTCTGCAGCACAACAGCACAACAGCTGTTGGGAAATAATGGGAATAAATACATGTAGAATCTTCCTGCTGTATTTTACCACCTTTTCCACTGCTGCAACAGCAACCGCTGCCCAGATATTTCAGGCATGAATGTGAAAACATGGTCCAGTATCTCTCAATTCCAACATATACAACAGGAACATATCTGTTCTGTTGAGCTCTGTTATGTTTATGGTGATTGGCATGTTAAATGTAGATAAAACAACATTTGATCAAGAAGCAATGTTTTTTCCACACTCAACATCACCATTTCCATCTAAATGTAATAATAAATGATAATTCTGTAATAACCATCTCACTGTTTCCCTTTCACTGTTTGAGGTAGATAGATTGATTAGTTGTCCTGGCGCCCTGAGAAGAGCCTTCACCCGCCTATGGTTCCGTATATATCTCTCTCATACAGCTGTATTTCTCTGTCATATATTCCCCCTCTCTCCACGTACAGTAGACACACAACACACACCTACGCACAAATAAACCACTGCCACTCACTTGCTTTCTTAACACACACACAAATAAACACACACACACCATCTGCGCATCCTCTCGGCTCCTTCCCAGATACATGAATTGATTAATGAGCAGGGCATTGAGGGTTTTCCCAACCAGTATGAATGGGAGATGCCGCACACGCATGTTCCCACAGCAAGAGGCACAATTGTGTTGATTGATTGGTTGGGGCAGTGAATTTCATGGCGTCTAGTGACATTTGTCCAAACCACGACAGCTCTCAGTCTAAATCACGCAATGGGTTTAATATAATAATGTTAATATTGGCTTTCGTCTCTACATGGTCTCAGGCATCATACAATCTCTCCTGTTTGAACTGAAATACATTGTTTATGGTATTCATCATAACTTTTGGAACAAGAAGTGTCATAAACCGTACAGTAATGTTACCAGTGGGTTCAGCATTCCACCTTCTATGCAGGTTGCTGCCAATCTTCAAACCGCTCTAGGTTTATTACGTTTTCTCACAGCAGCTAACAGTGGATAGGAGGAGTACAGCTCAGTTAGCAACACACAGTAGATTGGATGTGTGGTGCTCTGCTATATTTACCTTTTATAATAACTGACATGTTTTACACAGAAATGACAGTCATTGCAGATGGCAATTTGATATTGGTAGTTTGGTAGTATTGACAGATTTCCAACAGTTAGTGATATGGTACAGCTCTGTATCTGTCTATAGGAGATGTAGATCTTAGAAAAAGATAACTAGGTCAAAAGTTTAAATTCGTAGGTGCTATTATTCATATCTCTTGCCAAGTGTTGCTTGAAGCACCCATTTATCCACCTATTCTTTCATTCATGCACCAAACTATCTATCATTTTCCTATCCATTCATTAATCCACCAACACCTCCATACATCTACCCACCAGATCTGTACAGTGAATCTAGTAGATCGGCGATTGCATGATCCATGATGCGGCTGTGATTGCCCAAAACTTTAAGATGGAGCGGTATGAAACTAGCACCTAGCTGACGGTGTGTGGCGTAGAAGTTGGCAGACGAAAATGGAGCAGCGGCGGGGGGACAAGCCGGGGTTGACATGTCACGTCCTATTGGGGTCATTTAACCGCGACTACGTTTACCAAAGCAAACAGCTTGGAGGAGGAGAGTAGCTCACCTGTCGCTGTGGGTTACACCGCAGTGCCATACACTGGCCTCACAGTTTCAGCATCCTACCACACGCTATTTAAAATTCAACAGAACAAGCAGAGCGCTTGCGGGGTGGGGAAGATTTGAGTGTTGCATGTTACACCCATAAAGCAACCTTTGTCTAATAAGAATTCAGTGAGAACAACCGCAGATGAAGAGTTTGGTGTTCCTACACGATTACACAACCAGATCATCTGACTGAACACGCCACAGTGGTAGGCAGGTAGTGGGTTGTAGGGCTGTAGCCCCAAAGCTAGCGAGCGAAAGGGCGACTTACAGGAGCGCCGAGTGTGGCTTAGCTGGTACACATGCAGAGAGCTGGAAATGGCACAAAAGGCACACCCAGGGTAAGAGGCCCTCCCTGGGGAGAATGGTGACATGCAGGAGTCCCTCTTCTCGCTCTCGGCAGTATGATTAATAACCCCCGTGCCCCGTAATCTCTCCATCATCTTTCTATGTAAATGCCCCCAGACCCACGGCGCCGGCACACTTTGACTGATGGCTGTTCCACCGGGGTGGCCTCACTGTGTTTGTGTGTGTGTGTGCGCGTGTGTGTGCGTGCGCAATAGATGCATGCATGGGTGCACAATAAACTTTATCTTCATAGAGTTAAATCCTTTTTTAAATCTAGTTTGCTTGTGCATCATATGGCCGTATAAATATTCCATACTTGTAGCTATAGGCATATCAAACGGCATCAAAAGTTCCGAAACTACAGGTTACCTGTGATAACAAATATCCCATACCATTTGCGAGTAATACTGTCAGATTTTGCAGATCTGACAGGTTTTACAGGGACAATGTAGCATAAAAACAATATACCATGATTTTCTCCCATATCCAAAACGATTTAAAACCGATTGAAATAAATCGTTAGCGGATAGGAAACTAAAGGTGTTTATGTGTTCTTAGCGATAAGTAGCCTACAGTACAGCATATGTGTACGCTGATGCTTTGCAGTTTGTTCTTCTGATTGGAGGACCATCCAGGGATGGGGGAGGGTTGGCTCTGACATAGACAAGATGGATGCTTTGCGTTGTTGAACCGTGAGGTCCCGAGGGCAGTTTGAGGGAAAAGACTGAAGATGACAGCGATATGAAAAGGTCAAGGAATCACATTGTTCTAATGTGCATTTGGCTGTCATCTCGGTCTGTGCGCAGAATGCAGAATGAAGAAAGAAGTGTTTTGGATACATCCAGCTAAAATGCATGTAATGATTTTTGTATTTTATAATAGATGTTTGTAAAATGTAGTAACATTGCGTGAGTTTGCAGTAACACCTCCGGTTTTGAGGCAGTAAAATACAGATTTTCAGAGAGGATCTACTTGAAGCAAAGGGTACACCAGCATTGTGTGGCTGCGAATCCTTGTACAAAGTTAACACATACAGACACACACATATGAAACTACCCATAGTAGTGTCTACAGGCTAACATTGACCCTTGTAAGCAGACAAATTCACACACGTTTTCAAAATACTGTACGCACTACAACCTTAATATGATTCAGTTTTTCTGTAGTTGCACATACATGTGTTATATTAGTTGTCTAATGTTTACATAGCATTGTTTATTAGAACAGTGCTATGCAAGATTGCAGATTACAATGTGCATTCATAAGCTACACTGTGTCCGTTTGGTTAACTGACAATGATTCCTGCAACTCATTCCCTGTATCTGCAGCATATAGGAATCGTGACCTGATTTTGCTTAATGCCACGGGTAAACTTTAGTGATTTGATTGGCTAATTATCAAGTCAACTCAATCTTGTAATTGATAATTACAGCTGACTGATTGTCAGATAATTACAATGCAACTGAAATGAAAACAGACATTTATTGATTATATGCTATCACATTTAGAACACTGTCCTGTCTTGTGAGGACATTAAAACACAGGCAACATTCGATATTTGTCCTGAATTACCCTTGTGGTTGAATCCAACATCATAATCAACTCATACCGAATGCTGTTAAAGTCTGAAATCTAAGGAAGAATGTATGTAACCTTTCATTCAAGGGAATCATTTATTTATTTAGCGTGAACTGAGCTTCTCGTTCGTGAATTTGTGGGAAACTTGGAATGTCAGTAAACTACTTTGGAACAAGACTTTTAAACAAATACTTTCATTGAATGGATTTAAATTCAAATCTGCCATCTCCAATTTAATTGTTTTAATTGACTACTTTGTGTGTCCTCAGTTTAAATATTTGTAGTTTTCAAATTTGAATTTGTCTAAATACTCACAAATATGTACTACCACTAACTAAGCAGATGAAAATACAGTAACAGTATTTCCTCTCTACTGAATGAGGAGCTACAATGGGGCAGCTCTTTACTTGAGGAGACGAGCATGCCTCTAAATGTATAAGTGTGTGCTTTTCATTTCACTTTCCTAAAAAAAAAAAAAAAAAACAACAAATAAATAAAAAGATCTAATCTTACAATGGCACCTGCTTACTTGATGATAATTACGCAGGTCTTGATTATGACGGAGCCTGAGTCACTCACGTGGTTTTGCTTGTGTGTTTACAAGCAATCTCCAATTATCCAGTCGACCAAGCTTAACAAGCACGTGAGGGAGGGCATGGTGGAGGAATTTACACACCAATAATCTACACCTAACGTTTCCTATCCCCTTATCTCTCAGTATCCCGAGGATAGTCAGCCACCAGCTTGCTCTCCCAATAACGTTCTTCAGAGAGCCGTCGTCGCCCAGCTCTACAGAGCGGGGGGGACATGTTGTTAATAATTAAGGTTGTGGCTGGAGGCACAGGGAGGCTAAACTTCCTCTAACAAGTGGCTCTCTGACAGCACAGACATATGGCTCTGGCTTTCCCTATATTTTCTTCCACCCTCCAGACTTGTGCATTTCACACACGTCCAAGGTGGGGGTGAAAAACCTCCTTCTTGACTGCCACAGAACAATAAATCAAATTCCTAACGGTCGACAGCAATCGGATAATTATGAGTGTGGCCGCATGGAACGGGATGGGATATTCTCCTTCAGATTCAGTTAAGCATTTAGTTTGATTTCTTGCCATTGCCGTGAATGTCTAGGAAAATGAGTTGTGCTGTGTAATTTCTACTGGAGTTCTTTCATTCCTTATGTGGGAATTTCTATTCATATTGAATAATATGAATTATAAAATGTGTTCACTTAACACTAAATAGAGGCTTTTAAAATTAAACAACTGATTAAAGGTGTTGACAAATGACACACATTTCTCATCACTGAATGATAATCTTTAAAAACCTTAATTTCAAGGTTTTTTAATTCCTGCTGTCTCTAATATATTATTGACTGACTGTCAATTTCCTCATTATTCAAGCAGGGTTACAGGCTTGTCTGCTTGTGTGACTGTAGTAATGACTAAATCTTGGCTGCTGAGCCAAGCTGACACTTGCTATGTCACGCCTATAAATAATGGCCGCTAATGAATTACAGTAGCCTATTAGGAACACATCAACACCATTTTCTCTCACAGAGTAATACATCATTAAAACAATATGAAGCAAAATGTCAGTTACTATTGCAAAATAATAATATTGTGCAACAGTTGTGCACAACATAGCGGCGGTCACAACCAAATTAAGTGTGATGCCAGCTCAAGGAATGTTTGGAGGTAAACTATTCATTTGTCCAGGCGGTTTTGGTGGCCGTTGCTTCTCCTACTTCTTTCCTTCCATTTTTTTTCTCCTGGTAGGAGGGTTGGGTGGCAGAGCGATGGTGACAAATCTTGTTTTGATGCAGGCACTGTCAGGGGTCTAGCTGGGGGAGGATAGTAAACACAGCCTTTGCAGAACATTTAAAATCAATCCCTCAGCCACAGGACTAGAACCCCCTCCTCCCCTTCCCCCAAACCTTTCTTCCTCTCATTCTCTGTCCCCTTCCCTGTAATGTGTCTGCTTCTCTCTGAGAATAGAGGCAGCACTTAAAAGTGAAGCGCAGGGGCTGAGTTTTGTGACAACGACTCTGGCTGCATTTTATTGGCAGGCAGGCTTGAGATGCGACCAGCCACTGCCATCGCCGCCCCATTCACACGCGCACGCACGCAAACCTGATGAGCACATAATCATGTCATTAGTGAGTACACATTCGGGGCAGGGGCTCATTTGAGAGCAACTCTTTACCTTTGCTCATGATTGGCCAGAAGATGAGCAGAGAATCATTTCATTCCCCGGCGTTATTACGTGATTAAGTCGCCGTTAACAACCAACGGAAATAGAGCAGTGTTATTTCCGTGGCGGTGGGCGTCCTATGCAAGACGCCATGCGAATAAATCACAGTCTTGCTCTTGCGTTGGACAAGACATGAGCTGCATGCAACATTTATGTGTGAGCCATGCCCTGTTCTCACGCTACAGACGGTCAGGAGCGTGTGCAATGTGACCCAGGCTAAGGGTGATGTGAACCCCCCCCCCTTCCAGGTCCAACACAGACAGCACCCCCACCTCAACCACCTCCCCCCTCTGTGGCAGCCACCCAGAGCGCTGCGTGTGTCACACTCCGCCACCTCTGCGCACCGCCTCATTCAATTTCTTCCCCCCCGCGGGATGGAGCGTATGCCACCGTGCATATTCTCCGTCCGCAAATTGTCCTGTCACGCTTTTGTTCTTTTTCTACTCCAATTTCACTCTTGTGCATTGCTTTGTGAGACAAAAGAGAAAGGGAAAAGGAATTAGAACAAGTCAGGATGCCGTCCTCACAAATCAGCGGCTGTACGCGGCGGTGTCCATCCTCAAAGCCATGGCCAAATTACACATGGTTACAGAGGACAGACCGTATAGAACGTTGCTATGGCGCGCCGGATGCTTCTCTCATGAGGGATAGTTTGACAGAAAGGAAAAATAACTATGAAAGATAAAAGATATAGGAAGAGATCATAGTGGCCTTACGTGTTCACAACAAGGCTTACATGGTGACAAAGATCCTATGGATCTTCACAGAAAGGATGGACATAGTTACAGTACCACAATATGTATCGCAGCAGTCTTGTAACTACTGTGCTACTGTAGGATCATCTGTAATGAACAAATACTGAATTGGTGAGGAAATACAATCAAATGTTGGAGCATATTAAGTGACAACCAAAACAATATATTTTCCGCATAATGTTGGAAGATTTTATTTGAGTGTGTTGTCATTGAAGCAACTGTATATGTTTCTGAAATACAGAGAGAACAAATAAAGTCACAGTCAAAATGTAAACCAACATTTTTATCAATTACCTTTGTTTCCCCGCATACATTTTCTCTTCATAACTCTCTTTTCTTTGTTACGCTGTCATTTCAAGCACAGTACAAGTGGAGTTGTGACTGTGCTGAGCAACACATCCCTCCTTGTTGCAAAGATGGTGCCAAAAAAACAGCCATGACACCATGACGCTCAGAGTTTTGAACCTGATCATTGCTTGGAGGTAGGGTTAGGCATTTCTCTTTACTCCCAGTTGGCCAGCACCAGTGTCTTGAACTGCTGCCCACCGTGATGGGGAGCCAGTGAATGTCACGGACGAGGGGGTTGTCTTAGCTTTGGGGGGTTGGTTGAATACCAGTGGTGCTGCAGTGTTCTGGATATGCTGTAGAGTTCTGGCAATGGAGGCCAATAGCCTGTCCAGAAGGGGGTTGAAGTAGTCTACTGTATGTGGGGTGAAGGGGGGTAAGGGGGAGTGTGTGTTTGTGGGGGGGGGGGGGGGCTCTCCCCCCCACCCAGCTGGACCTCTTCAGAGGTCCAGCTGTATAATTATGGATGTTATAGAGCAGGGTTCCCCAATCCTGGTCACGGATGGCAGCTATCCAGCATGTTTTAGATGTCTCCCTGCTCCAACACAGCTGATTCAAATTATTGGGTCGTTATAACGAGTTATTCATTAGAATCAGCTGTGTTGTGGCAGGGATACATCTAAAACATGCAGGGCAACAGCTCTCTAGGACCAGGATTGGGGACCACTGTTATAGAGGGTTAATCTGCCTGGGCCATTGCATCGATGCTGGCTGTGCAGCACAGCTTGTTCAGGGTCTTCCTGATGTATTACAGTGGGGTAGGAATACACTGTGGTATCCTCTGTGGTAAGATGCACATATACACACACACTGACATCAGCCAGACTTTCAAACTTTTCAAACCTTCATATCAGATGTAAGAATGGAGAGTGTCATCAAATGTAATGAGGTCGCAGAGTCGTTTGTGTTCATAGAGAACATTAGGGGTCCCAGCACAGAGCCCTGGTGGACAACTGTGTTCACGGTCTAAGAAGAGTTACAACAGAGATCCATGTACAGTAACCACTGATAGCAGCAATCCCCCAAGTCGGGCTCACACTAGAACAGAGCAGAGTCGGCAATGCCAAGCTCAGCGAGGGCGCAGAGAAGGATCTGTTGGTTCACCCAGTAAGACACATGAGAAAGGTCCAGGAGGATGAGGGCTGAACAGAGGGAGGAAGGCCGAGAATTGTGTAAAGGCTCCGTCATCACCACTAGAAAAGCAGCCTCAGAGTGGTGGGGGATTGGTGGTGGTCTAGGAGGTTGCTCTGTGTGAGATAAAGGGAAAGATGGATAGAGACAGCACACTCAAGGGTTTTGGATAGGAAGGAAACAATGAAAATATAAATTGACAGAAGACTTATTTTTTACGGCTTGCAAGCCCGTCTAATTTAGAAGACTTCAACGCATTTGGAGAGAAAGTTGAGCATTATAAGTATAAGGAAGTGTTGTGTAATGATTATCTGATCGAGTGAGATCACAATGTACTCTATATGGCCAGATATTGAACCTTGTGGGACACTATATGGCTGGTATTAACATTTAAACAAACTGAGTGAAGCGGAGAGTAAATCAGCAGTGAACATTAATTTTGCAACACGTTCTCATTCTAAACTCGTCCAAAATTGCAGCTCGGTCAATAGCCTTTCTCGTCAATTTTCGAAGCGTTAGAAAGCCTTTGGCGTCTTAGGGTGAAGACTTTGGTTATTGACTGAACAAACAGGATTACCAATATGGGGGACGTAGGCAAGTTGTAAAAATGATTGCAGTCAAGACAGCAACCATATAGTCATGCATTGAAACGCACATTAACTATTATTAACAACATTATTCAGAGATTAAAATTGTTTGTGTGCGTTCACATATAGACTACTAATATTATGTGTGATTATCTGTGTACAGGTAAATGCAATTCATTTAAACGCCAAATGAATGTTGTATTAAAATCCACAGTTACAATAGAAGATGCATTAAAACATCTGTAAAATATGGAATACTTATTTACTTACTTATATTTTGTTTTACTTTGTTTTACTTTGTTTTTTAAGAGGAAGGTTTTCTTAATACACGGCTTCCGTTTGCTGCTCAGTGAAGAATGTTGTTACCAGGCAACAGGCACAACAATGACACAGGTGCTCTCCCTCCTCCCTCCCTCTCTCTCCCTCCTCCCTCCCTCTCTCTCCCTCCTCTCTCCCTCTCTCCCTTATGTGCTCCCTCTTTTTATGCTCTCGCATCCCGTTAGTGGGGTCTCCTAATCAACAATGTTAAATGGCTGCTGTTCAGTTTTAGCGTGATGTTGTCAAAATAGCGTCATTTGTTTATCCAAGCAGGTTTGATGGCTCTGCTCACTTATTTGTCTTAGATGGCTTTTTGTTTTTTGTTTTTTTTTACCTTGAAATGAATATGTACGATGCAGTCAGTGATAATGTCAAAAAAACAAGCTAATAAATAAGTAGCCTGCCTGCCTACCAGCATATATTATTTAATTATCTTATTTTTATATTCTTCTTCTTCTTTTGTTGGCTTTGACTAATCTCGCCTCACAGTTTGCCAAACAAAAAGGCGCTGGGCAGAGAATAGCCAGGGCAGAACTAACAGGCTGTTAACACCAGCCTGCGACCGGCCCAATCTCGTCTGTCTTCCTTGCCTTTCAGAGGCGGCAGTGGCTTTGAGCTCGGTTAAATTGTCCTTCCTGCCCCTCCCCCACTCCCCTCTCTCTTCCTTCTCTCTCTCTCTCTCCCGCCGTCGCTAGCCCTTTTTACGCTTCTCCCGCTCGCTCGCTCTGTTCTACCCCTCTATGCGCTCCCCCCCCCCCCAGCCCCCAACCTCCCACCTCAGCTAGCAGTC
>JAODLL010000001.1:1333207-1353088 GCA_026546735.1 Forbesichthys agassizii | reverse complement strand
AGGAACAGCAATATCCTTACATAACAGGGTAAGTCAGCCTACATTGTTTTATTTTAAGATAATGTTTAGTTATGACTGCCTATAGTTTTCATTATCTTGGCTTGCTTTAGACAATTGTTTAGCGCACCAGGATTTTTCTCACATCGATCTGGATCTCATAATCGCAGGAAACCAAAAAAAACAGTAAACTTTACTGTTGGCTACCATACAGTAAAGTTAGTTTCCGTCTTGGACCATCAGATACCCTCATCACTTTGATGTCCTGTTTTTGTGTGTATTTATGTTGGTATCTCCTTGTGCTTTTTTGGCTTTAGAAAAGCAAAAAAATACGACACCCCCTCTTAAGCTTTGAGGATGTCAAGCCATGTGTAGTCTAAAACGTGCAGCATTTCAGCATTTTCCCTAAAAGCTTGACAATTTCCCTGCGTTGACTGTTCTTGGAAGGAGAATATTTCAGATATAATGAGATTTTTTTAATAGGGAGATATAATGGTGTGTGTTGTTGACCAGTGATCATGTAGGCATGTTGACCAATGTAGATTGCTTGTCTATGTCATTACCATGTGTAACGGTGTCAAGACAGTAAATCTCACTCTACGGTACAGGGACGCTATGGCTCTATTCACCATAGTGTCTGGTGGCGTACTTTGTAGGACGCATGGTGGCGTACCTTGTAGGGCACACGCACACACGCACGCAGACAGACAGACAGACAGACAGACAGACAGACAGACAGACAGACTATAAATCAAACCAAAACACAGTCACGTCAAGGTAACACTCTTTCCATTGTGGTTGAAGCCTGCATTACCAAAAACACTCTGCATTTGAAATGCAGAGCGTGTGCGCCTTCAAAACAAGCAGCGAGCTTGGACTGAGGTTCAGATTCATAATAAGACGCACATCACGTGAGCATACCACCCACTCCTGACTGCTTAAGCCTCGCCCTCTTTGCCACGCCCTCTTTCCAGGACCTGGCATTGTCCTCGTCAACAGTCACAATAAAGCCAATCAGCACCTTTGCGGGCGGCTTGCACACCTGCAGTGTCCAATGTTGATTGGTTAAAGAAATAACAAAGGAAACTAGTAAGGAGACAATGTCCGAACAATGACGACACAACGCTGTGACAATGTGATGCTGATGGAGGAAGATGTCAGCTGACCTGCCTCATCTAGGCTATGCTAGCTAGATATCTCCTCTGGTAGGTGGGTTATTCATACACAGCACCTGGATACCACCTGTCACTCATCTGAAGTGGTGTGTGTGTGTGTGTGTGTGCGTGAGCATGCATAGATTCAAGTTTATTTACATAAATACCCCACCGGTCCTTTTTGTCTGGCAGGCTTCCCAGCAGTGAGCTGAAGTCGTGAACACATGACATCCTTAACCCTCCACCCCACCCCACCCCCCCCCCCCCCCCCACCCCAGTTCACCTCCAACCCTGGTACCTCACTCACTACCTCACTAACCCTGCAGCGTGCCCCCGCACTTTACCTCCTCAATCTCTTCCTCATCCCTGCACTTCCCTGCATCCCTGCACTTCCCTGCATCCCTCATCTACGCTCTGAAGGCTTCCCTACAATTTCACATACACAGAGAGAGAGAGAGAGAGAGAGAGAGAGAGAGAGAGAGGCTGGGGTGCCAGGGCAGCCAGCAAGGTAAACAAAGCATTATGCACCCTCTAAAAATGTCCCTGATCCTCTCTGAAGGAACACAGTTGGCGTACGTAAACACTATACTGAACCTTGAGGGTATACAGCAACATTTATCACTATGATCTGCATAAAGTAGTATAGCAGCAGTAGGGATATTATACCCGTTGCTTTTCATGTATAGATGTGAAGATAAATCATCATAAATCCTTAAATATGGTAAAACTTTAAATTAGAGGCCATTAACTCCTGGTAGTTAGTATTGTCTAATTAACTAATTATCGTCCAATATTGTACCAGTAATACATTCAAGCAATAAACAGGATCCTCAGCACTCGACAGTAATCTGCACTTCACACCAAGATACAGACATGCTTGTTACTGGTATAGGCCTACTGAGGAAATTAAAGACAACATACAGTAGTACTATTACCGATATTATTTCAGAGATTTCAGGTTTTCCTCTTACTTCTCTTACTCGGTGATTTCTGATAATTACTATGTAATTACTAGCCTGTAATTTAAAACACTACCTCAAATTATCATTCTTATTCAGCCGTCCACTCCCGCATACAGGGCACTGCCGTGTTCCCTGATGTAGCTTGTAGATTTCTCTGTGGGTTAAACAACTGCACAACTTCCCCTATGAAACATGAAAAAAGAATGCCATTGTCTAATTCTCTCACAAAACACCAAGTCCTTATTGAAATCTGCAAAAAAGGAGAAAAGTGGAGCTCCTCTCTCCACCTTCAGTCTTTGTTGCTACATCCGCAAGCTAATCTTGTGGACAATCTGCTTCGCTCTTTTGTTTCTTTGTGCAGTTGTGTAATTGAATCATTTCATAACCGCAACGCCACTGAATTATCCAAATGAGAGAAAGCACAGTAGAACAGGACACAATGGCATCACCACTGTGATTGTCCACGCACATTGAGGCACTCGAGCCGCTCCGGATACTTCTACCAGCACAGAACACTCCGATTCAAATATGTCTACTCAAAACATTCAGAAGGTACATATATGAGCAGGAATTAAAATGAAAGAAATGTGAAAGTGTTTCATGGGACTTTGTTGGAGATTGGATTTGAATAAATCACAGTAAATCCATATTTGCAGCTCAAGAAGCAGGAAATAGGAAGGTGCAGTGTTTAATCTGTCCCTGGGCTGAAGTGCTACTGCACAGTAGCTGCACAACTGCATGGCAGAGAATTCAATTGGAGAAATATATTTCTCCATGTTTCACCACCCACTTTTCCAGCCTCTACAGCTCAGCAAAACGATATACTGTAGGTATCTCATTTATGGAAACCCATAAAGATTCACCAAACATTGCTGTGGTGTCAAATGCAATGCGTGCCATTCATTTATGTCTTTTTGAAAGAAGACTCAACTTGTTTTCTTAAATAATATTCTGAGTCTGTTTCTTGGACCACAAAGTAAAGTTACATGCATGGAGAGAAGTGGAGCTTTTAGAGGCCCCATGGCTCACAACACTGGTCAGGGCTCCCAGTAACAGGCAAGTGTTACCACTGGTACCCAGTTTCTCTGTGGCGACTCACACAGACAGACAGCAGGTTACGGAGAGATGAAGAAGAGGTCGGCAGAGACAGAGCGAGAGAGAGAGACAGAGATAGAGAGAGAGAGAGAGAGAGACAAGGAGAGAGAGAGAGAGAGAGGAGGTTGGATTTCGGTTCAGCATGAGTTCCTCATGCGATGGAAATGCTCGAGTGGAGGAGGTAGAACGAGGAGGAGGACAAGAGGGGGGAAGGGGTTCACCAGCCAGCCTCCTCCCCCCCCTCCTCCTCCTTATCTGCCTGCATTTCAATCCCCCCCTCCCCCCCTTCTCCTCCCTCGCCACGCGCCGTTTGTGACAAACAGATTTATCGGTTACGTCATATTTCTTCCCTGTTTTAATCAAAGGCTGGTTGGCGGGGCTGACTACCGCTCAGATTAATATCACCATTGATCAGATTGGATGGAGGTGTCCTCACGCCAGCCAGCGCCCCCCCCCCCCCCCCCCCACACACACCTCACTTCCATCAGCACCCTCACACTGTGGGAGGGTGGACGGAGGCTGTTGCAACTCTGTGAGTTCCGTAATGCGACTTGTATTGCATTATGCATGCATTATTTCTGTCCACGTGGCATGCTTGTGTGTGTGATACCTGTACAATGTGTGTGTGTGTGGGAGAGAGTGGGTGTGTGTGTGAGTGTGATAAACCTTGTACAGTGTGTGTGTGTGTGTGAGTGAGTTTGATAAGGAGGGTATGTGTGTGTGATATACCTTGTACAATGTGTGTGTGTGTGTGTGTGTGTGTGTGTGTGTGTGTGTGTGTGTGTGTGTGTGTGTGTGTGTGTGTGAGTTTGATAGGGAGGGTATGTGTGTGTGATATACCTTGTACAATGTGTGTGTGTGTGTGGCCAGGCTGTTAGCATGCCGTTTCCATTCCAGTGCAGTGGTAGGTGAGCAGGGGAGAGCCATATCAGGCCCTCTTGCTAATTGAGCGCAGTGCCGGACCCCCAAGTCTGCCCTGCCGAAGCTTCCTTAATCCACGGTTGTTTAGCTCTCGCTGTGCTTGAGTAATTAAGCAGATAATCTTCAATTAAACCAACCTCGACCTCCCAGCATCCCTTCCCCCACCTAAAGACAGATGGGCTCTGAGCACACAGCCCCTCTTCCTGAAGGTAAATGGTTGACATCCACGCCATGCTTCCACGCATGGGAAGTACTGCTAAATTACCAGATTCATGATTACATTTGGTGCTAAGTGTAACACAAACACTAGATTCCTCTCAATACTTACATTGTTAACGGCACAGCATACAGTTTTATGGGGACTAAAACAAGAAAGAATACCTTTCTAAGCAATTTTTGTATGAATTATAATTTTTTTTTCATTACTCAGTTGATAGGGAGACAGACATTTGAATGCTGCAAAGAAATGCTAATTTGACCAGTGTTTTTATTACATTTCTACATTGAAAACATATATGCACAACGCACAGTATGTTTTCATAGAAATAAATGCTACTTTTCTGGTAAATATTGATTTAACGATCAATATTTGAGTCAATGGTCATTCATCTTTACTCAGTTGAAAACAATTACTTTTGCTTATGTATGTTTAGAATGTGAACACAGAAAAATACATATTTTATGTTTGTATAATGCTGATAGTCAGATGACTTTCGGTATTAGTTAAAAACCCAAAATAATAGAAAACCGCACAAAGCAGATACAAATGTGTATTAAAAGGGAGATACTTGTGTCATGGCTAGCAATGCTAGAGACAGAAAGTAGTAAAGAATGAGATGCTATTAAACCTTTCTTTAGAGCAGTTAAATGTATAGTCAGCTATTGCTTACAGCTAGTTGTAAGAGAATACACCATAAATATCTCCTTGCATTTCGTTAGTTTACCGTTCTGTGTGTGTTGAATAAATTAAAAAATATGATACTTCTACAAAGCCCTGGCTCTGTATATAGGAACATAAACAACAAAGCTGTTATGTTGTTTACTTCACAATGTGTTTCAATGTGTAAGGCAGTGTTTTTGTTTTGATAAGCTTGAAGTTAGCAAGCATTATCAACAATCACTAACCCTGCCTTTATAGACTATATTACAATAAGTTAGTTCCATTCTTCTGGTTGTAAATTTTGGGTTCTCTGGTCAATGGTCTAAAATAACACGTTTTTATGTGTTCTTCTGTGTTGTTGTTTTAGTTGATGTTATTTGATTTCATTGAAACATAATTTTGTGCATTTGTGGTTCTTATACCTTCTCCTGTGAAGCACTTTGGTCAACTACGGTTGTTGTAAAAGTGCTATACAGTATACATACCTACTGTATAGCATACAATACTGTATAAATATACTTCACATTGACATTGACATTCTCAGTCCTTTAAACCAGCCCTCCGATAGCAAGATAAAAAAACGATATTTATCGATATTAGTTTCACATATTCTAAAGTGGGTTTAACATATGGTAGACTGTTTTGCAGCTTCTAGACATGGCAACATTTCTTTAGTATTATATTTAATATTAGTCATAATAAAAACCCGGTTTGATATTTTGCTAACAGCTTGCATCATCGAGAAAAATGATGTGATGATACTCCAAGTGGGAAAGGAGACACAGTGAATCACCACTGGCCAGGATAGAAGTGTGACAGTTCTACTTGGGCCATACCTAGATTTACGTGAGATGTAGCTAATCCAGTTTTTGGCTAAAATCTATATTTCCACTATGGCTTCCATACAGAAAATGACATTAAATCTACATCCCATGATCCAACACAATGCATATATTGCATTCTTTTGTAACCAATGACTATTAGGCGATTTATGTTATGTTGACTTAAACAGAGTAATGGGAAAGTTTAGATGTAATCACAAGCAGCACAACAATACGTTTGTATTCTCTTAGCACATTTAAGATAGCTTATGGGCAAAACGTGACTTGTTAGCCTCACGCTAACGATCCTCGCAAGCCTATCAGCGTCACTAACACTTGCGCAAGACCCCTTATCTGTTCCTCTTGCTCGCGCTCTCCTCCTCCCTGTCGCTCTCCCTCACCACTCCTGTTTCCACGGTGATAATTAAGCCATCAAAGCGGGCTAGCATGCCCATCCTCCATCTCTAAGGTAAGGACGCGAGCCCACATGTCAAGCGAAGCGCAGCCAGCCGAGTGTCTCTGTAAAGAGGAATTCAGCGGGGACATGAGCCTGGGACGAGAGGGAGCTGGTGTGGTTGGGGAAGAGGGGGGGGTCGCATGCCATGGCAGCTGCGTTGGTCTGGTTGACTATGCAGTGTGAAGTGGGCCAGATGTCTGGTAGGCCTTCACCTACAGACTGCTGCCAAAGCACACTGGTGCTCCTCAGACAATGTTTGCTACCATTAACATTGTACATGTAACGTGACTATTTACATTAACATGTAAATATGCATATACTTGTATGTATGTATTTATTTCTATATTTAATTACTTAATTATTTTGTAAAAACAATGCAAGGCCTACATTAGCTGGTGTAACAAAATATCTAGTTTAGGTACGGTATGCATATATTAGTTAGTCTCTTAGAGTTAGGTCCTATCACCATTCTCACCATTGGCACAGGACAGAAGCCTGTGTTCCTTCGTCAGTATCACACAAGCATATGTGGACCAGCTGTCTAAATGACTTGATGATTCCCTGGGGAGTTACTTTACAGGCAGAGAGGACAAACCATAGTGAACAACAGACAAGGAGACCGCAGGTACAGTACACAGCTGGACCGTACCATTCATGTTAATAGGTAACCTAGCATAGTGCTATCATAGAGGTTGCTGCAGTAACCAGTTGGCAGTGACAGCGAAACAGTACCATTATTCTTTAAAGCAGGAATTCACAAACTTTTTTTGTGCCAAGACCCACCTAAAGAGGACACATCTATTTAGAGACCCACCAAAAACTGAGTACCGGTAAAATCATTTGCAAAAACCTATCCATTTTAGCTAATGGTGTGTGCACCAAGTATTTTTGAGCAGAGCGCTCCAGAATCTATGGTGTGCACGCTGCTAAATAGGATTTCATCCAATCAGGAACAAGTAGGCTATTTTGCCACAACCTTACTCTGGACCAATATGGAACAACACGATAGTAAAGCACGGAAGCCTTTCATTGATATACTTCATTCATTCATTCAATTGCCCCTTGCTATTTTTGCGATCCACTCAATTCCACTCAGTGACCCACCGGTGGGTCCCGACCCGCAGTTTGAAAAGCGCTGCTTTAGCGCATATAGTTATATTGCTTTGATGATGCAGTATAACTACGGTATTAGTCACATTTGATTAAAGGCCACAGAGAATGTATTTGACTTCTGCTGCCATTTTCTTTGCACCATCCTCTCAAATCTTAAAAAATACATGTCAAAGAAATACACTCAAAACACACTTGTAAACTTGCATGTCTCAAATCAGCTGCCTTTTGAGCCCGGTCACTTACAACAACTTTAATTAACTGATTCAGTTGGCAGCTTTTGAGGGAGTGTATATTACCAAACAAAATGTCAATCTTTTTTGCATTTTTGCGGAGATATTTTTATGCATATTTCTCTCCATATCTTCCTTATAGTGTCGGGGTATATTTTTCCACTTTTCATTTTAAATGCCATTTGTTAGGATCTAAATCTGTAACGTCTAGCAGCTATTTCAATCTCTTGCCAGGCATGTATGGCTGAGCATTTGAGCTTCAGTTGAGTTACTTTGAATCGCTAGTATTGTGGAATATAGATTAAAACCGCGTTTATTACTTATGTTTAATTGATCTTTTATCTGCTATTCAAGCGCCATAATCTACAGTTTCCTGCCACGTACAACCATGCACAGCATCTCAATACAAGGCTTTTGTCTCACACCGGTCCTTTCTGCTGTTCTTCCCACATAGATTTAAACAGAGAAATCCCTGCAGGTCCAATTCAGCATCACATTCAAAGGCTGGTGCGCTGCTATGAGGACATTAGCACACTGTGCTGCAGATGGTGGGGTCCCATTGTTTACTGGGTGGCTGCGTCCCATCGTGTTACTGACAAGTCCTAATGGCAGTGGGAGACCTTGTGTAATTAGGGGACCTCGTTCCTGGTGTGACACCTGCCTTTAAGGACCCCCCGCCTCCCCTCCTTCCCTCCCACAAACACACAGTACATTCCACCCTTTTCCCCACCCTCTCCCCATTTGCTGCCCCTTCAATAGCTGCCGTCTGCTATCTCTGGCGCGGTGCCCCCGGTGGCGGCTGCGTGCGCTTGGTGTGTCCCTGTGTTCCCGTACCTGGGGGAGGTAATTATCGAGATGAGCAGCATGAGGGAGGTTGGCTTATCATGTCTGAGCGTGCGCACGTTTTGGTTTTTTTTTGGCGACGGCCATGCAGTGTGACTACATAGTTAATCTTATGGGGGGGGGGGGCATTAGGGGCTGCCCACACTAAGTGGAGAGGGGAGAGCTTTTTTTTATATTGCATCCTTAGTTTTATTTGATCGTTTTTTTCCTCAATCTCCACAGTATCATTGAATTGTTCCATTTTAATCCATTTCATATTTTCCTTTTACAGTCTATTCATATTTTTTTCTTTTGGTGCCTGTCATTTCTTTAACTTTCTCTCCCTCATTGAGTCACTCTCTGAGGCATGGGTTACTACCTCGATCCACAGGGTAATGTGAGGTTTTAACACCCTGTACCGGACGCCCTCCCTCCAACCTTTCTGACCTCAGCTTAATGAATCCCATCCAGCCCATCGAAGAGAGGGAGCCACCTCCCCTCTGAACGTGTCTTAATAATAATTCCAATGTTAAGAATGGTTTCAAGTTCCTTCGACCTATTAAAGGCAGCGTGTAGCCTTTGCAGCCACGGTGAAAAAGGAGGGAGGTGTATAAGGAGGGGATAAGGAGGGAGTCGTAATTACTCTCGTGTTACGGGCGCTCACATTCAGGGCCATGGTTTTGTGACTCTATACGGGGGTGAGAGCAAAATAAAATCTTTATTTGCAATGAAACCGCAATGACGTCCACACACTTGTGGCGTGCACATCTTTTGTTAAATATCATCCAAAACTGCATTATTGAGTGAAATTCATTTAAACACGATAAAAGGTCCTTTGCACTGAGGCATGTTTGTTTTCCTGTTACGGTCTATATTCGCCTTCAAAACAGTTAAATTAATAAATACATTTTGTTAGCTGTTTAATATGACGCACATTTACAGTACGACAAGTCAGCGTACGTGTTAACATTTTCCAAGCATACTTTTTGTCTGATTAATGACATTTTCAGACATGAATTACACAGACTGTGTGCAAACGGGTTTAAATCATTGGTAAATCATCGCCCTCGGGGCAATTATTCCTTGGCTGCGGTGGTGGTCTTCTAACAGCCGGGGGTTTGTGGGCTGCGGTCAGCATCCCTCCACGAGGGGGGATAAAAACCTTTGTCTCAGGGACGGTAGATATATGAGACGGGCGAGTGCCAAGGATTATACACAGAGGTCTTCGCTGGGAGAGTGGGGTGAGGTGGGGGTGGGGCGGGACGGGACGGGATTGTGCTGTGACCGGAGAATAATTTCAGCCTCTCTCCTTCCCCTGGGACCGCACGCTGTCTGAGCCAATCCACCTCCCCTCCCCCTCCTCGCCTTTTCCCCCGCACCCCGCAACACCCCCACCGCCTCAGCCGCCAATCCCCTAACTGGCTGCCGATGCCGGATGTCTCTCCGTCTTCTCAGCGTTGAGGGAAAGGAGCAGGGTGGGGGGTGGGGGGGTGAGGAGGTGGGGGAAGGGGGGGGCGAATCAGGTTCCTGTACTGCTGCGGCTAAGTGCTGCAGCAAATCATCCCCGCATTAGGAATATGGGCAATTAGCACTGTGGCACATCCCCTCCAGACACGCCTGCGCCCGCACGCACACGCACGTGTGTGTGTGCGGGCGCATGTAGACAACACACACATACTCAAATTTTCACATAAGCTCTCAGCAGCAAAGGCATCCATATGCATCTAAATGCATTAATATGCGTGAGTGCATAAGGGCATACATACGTTTTTTTTGTGTGTGATTGGGGTGGGTTTGGAGCGGAAACGCATCTGTGTGTGTGCTGTGTTTGTATTTTGTATTTATCGTAAGTTATATGAATGTTTTTGTAGGGTGCATGCTACATTTTCTAATTTTAATGAATTTTAAGGGTGTAATAATATCTACAGATAGGCTACAGGTCATGTTCCACTACAACACTGCAGCTTACAGTTTATGGCCATATTTCCACACCAGCATCCTCAATACAATTGAATACGACTGCAAACACTTAAAAACAGGAACCATGTGCGGCCTGATTACCATCCCTAAACAATAAATCCATCTACAGCGATCGACTGTAACGAAAGGGAAATGCAGAGCGCGAGTTGGCGTTCCACCTTAAGAAAGGTACCTTAAAAGATTATCTCGGTTATTTCACCGCCACTGAGCCGGCACTAATAGTCCAAGGCAGATATTGAAGAGCAGCGCGGGGCCGCCGAGATCTATTAGAAATTCCCATCTACGCGCCTCATACATATTGATTTCTGACACCAAGCAGCAATGAAAGGCCCAGGGGAATAATATATTTAGCAGGGTTTGCAGGGAGGAGGTCACACAGTGCATAAAGATTAGCTACGCAGACCTCTGACAGGGCGACATGCAAGCCCAAATACGAGGCACCCATACATGCACACACCAATATATAGGCTTTGTATTTATATATATTTATAGTATACTATACTTTCTTACACACATATTTTCCTTTGTATGTGCAGTACATAATTCAGTTGGGATGCTTTTGTGAAGGCCACTGTGCAACTTTGTTTCCCCTTATAAAAACAGGAGAAAACATATTGCTTGTGTTGGACACAGGGGTTTGTATGCGCGAGAAATAAATAACTATGAAGCGGCTCAGCTAGCTATACCAGTGGACACACAGCTCATGAACGCTCTGGTGGTTCCTGTTCCTAGCTCGTTGTGTCCAGGCTATGGAGGCATGTATGTTGACATCGACAGCAGAGGGGATACAGTGGGGTGTGTGTGTGTGTGTGTGTGGGGAAGGGGGGAGGGGGGAGGGTTGAAGGGAGGGAGGGGGTGATGAGCTTGTCCAGGTGAAAGGGTAATTGCTTCAAAGGGGATCAGACTGCCGGAGGGCGACGCTCTGACCAGCGCGAGGGAGGGCTTGACTCCCTGGCTGAGAGCACTTAAACGCTGCCTCCGCACCCGCCCGCCCACCCTCCATAGACCCTCTCGGCTCACCTCGCCTCTCCTTCGTGCTTAGTGACAGCTCCGTCACCGGCGGGGTTTTTTTCTTTCTTTCAGCTTGCTCTCCCCCTGTACCCCGCTGTACCACCCCCCACCCACCCTCCTCACCACCCCCCCCCCCCCCCCCGCCTTCCTGCCCTCTTCTTCAAAGCGCCACTCGGCAGCCTCTTCAAAAATTACAATCACTCAGGGTTTAGGCAATTTGACCAAACGCGAGCCCGCATGTAAGGATTGAGAAGGAGATGGTGGAGCGGTGGGGGTGTTAGGGCTGTAGGGGAGCCTTGGGAAGGAGGGTGGGGGGGCTGGAATGAAATTACCAATTCAATGGTTGAAGCACGACACTAGTGTGGCAAATGGTGGACAGAAAATGAGAATTATGCGATTTTGGGAGGGGGGGCCAGATTTGCCACAAAGAAATCTAAGTCAACAATAGCCCAACATACCCCACGACGATTCTAGCAATTGTCTCTGTGCATTTTTAAGCTGCATGTCTCTTCAGCTCAAAAATCTACTGATGTTAAACACCCCTCGTTTTGCTGTAGGTGCAGAGAAAATCTTCCTTCTGGTGACATGGGCTTATTTCAGAAAGAAATCAAACCAAATTCAACCCAAAGACACATTTAGTTGTGTTGTGTATGTCTTGTCTGTCTACAATCTCACAAAGTAGTGAAATTATTCAAGCTGAATGTGAATTCTGATATTAGTTGAGATTGTATGTCAATTAAGGTGATTTGGTGTATAAACTACTGTATCAAAGCCTAGGAGTATAAAGCTCAACTTATACCGTTTGAAACACAGGAAGGCATTCAGAAAGCATTGCCTGCTCTAAGGAAAAAATACCTGATGCCACACTCCATCATAAACTGAATGGTAGGCTTTAGGCTGACAGTCCATTTCAGAGTTCTTTCCATCTCAGTATAGCATATAAAGTGAAAGAAAAAATGCTTGAATCACATAATATGTGCTAGCCCGTTTCAGTTCACTCTTATCTGCTGACCATTAGGAAAAGACGCACGATAAAGAGATGTTTGTGCAACTCTGGCCTCGACCGTGATGTTTGTCTGACGAGGTTGCTGTGAAGCGCAAATATGCGCTAATATAGGCCACCTTTTCTGGTGCCTGTAGTTGTCAGGAATTGCTGTGCAAGTCCTTGATACATTTTTTGTCACCTGTCATTAGCTGTCAAGGCAAGGTATGACAGGCTGGCGGGGGCAGCCGCAGCCACTTTATGAAAAGGCCTCACGAAAACAAGCTGAGGCGAATCCTCATGCAAACCAGCGAACTTGATAGATTACAATCAGGGCTCTGTGCGCGGTGATGAATGACGATGTTGCTAACTACATCCATTCATCAGCACGCCGCCGTTTATCGTGAGGTGGCTTAATGTTTCATCCTCTCAGGCCGCAGAGATGCAGATGTATAACGCACCTCACGCGACACCTTTCAATGCGGTGTTGTCACAGTGCCCCTGCAGGCGGAGACACGTACCCCCCTTCAAAATCACAATCTTTATCAGCTCCACTAAACCCGGCACCCTAGACAACACCACACATGCAGATGTTTATGGACTACAGGGTAAAAGTAGCCCAGCATGCAACAATCATTGTTTGCGTTACATGCGTGTAGGCTGTGTGTGTGCGTGTGTGCGTGCGTGCGTGTGTGTGTGCATCCACTCAGGTGCATGACTGCGTTTCTGAAAGTGGTAATGGTGATGGCCATGGTGGGTTGGGGTTGGGGTAGGGGGAGGGGAGGAGAGGCGAGGAGGTAGCTGCAATGACAGGAGGTCTTTCAGCACTCACGAGCATTGTGGCTACAGTAAATTAGCATTCGAGCCGCGCCGCGCGTTTAGCACTTTGCGATTGGGTTCAGCAGAGGCCTCGCCCAGACTGTCCCTCGGGGAAACGTCGGCAGCACTGCCGCCGCGCGGTGGGCGGGACTGGGCTGTCAAAATTAGATAATAAAGCACCGGGGCGCTCACGGATGAATGCGTGTGAGAGGGTATCCATCTTGCCAAGACGTGCTGAAGGGGATGCTGCTAAATGACAGTGGTGTGTGTGAGTGTGCGTTTGCGTGTGCGTGTGCAGAATAGAGGGGGGGGGGGGGGGGGGGGGGTTAGCATGCATGAGGTGGTTGAGAGAAAGTAATGGGGGAACAACTTTTGTGTGCAGCTTAACTATAAAATCTCATATTATGATGCTTTAGCCAAGAAACTAGAGGAAGATGTATAAAAACAAAGAAGGAGAATATGTGTGAGAGAGAGAGAGAGAGAGAGCGAGAGAGAGAGAGAGAGAGAGGGGAAATTAAATGTCGGCCAGGCACTTAACCTTTCCCTAATAATGTGTGGCCTGCTGAACCAGCAGATGTCTGATGTTTTATCAATAATCCTAATTAATGTGCAGCTGCCATATTTTTGACAGTATTTATACAAGGTGGAAACACAGTCAATAAAATACTGTATGTATGTTCACTGTATCCCTCTCAATTTAATGTGATATGTACATGTTCTTCAGAACTTATGAAAAACAAGAAATGAATCTTTAAAAAATGTACTGTACCGTATTGTCTGTTTTACGCATTCTTTAAAATAGTCGTCGCAATAACTGCATTGGAAAGAAACACAGCAGCTGAAGGTTGAACAAGCAGTTTTACTCAGAAAAAAAGGTGCATTGCACCTTGTGGCAGATGCAGCTGTGCCACTGCTATGGCTAAAATAGATATGCGGTATGCCTACAAAATAATATGACTGTCGCTTACAGAACTTCACATAATAGTTAAATAAACAATATCTAACATAGTGTCATTCATTATACATTTATTTTTAAGTCTTTGATTGGGGTAAAACACCACTTATTTTCTTTTACCTTTAAAACTGCAACAGTGACAGTGCCTTACAAGTTTGCCAATATAATGATAATATATGCAAATCTTCCCATAACTCCTTAGAAATTTTAAAATTGTATCAAAATAGGTATGCCCAAAGCTTGTGTCCTTAACAGTACCCCACTAGCATCAACAGACCCTTTACAGATAAAGATACATTTCATTCACTCAGCTGTCGCTCATTTTCCTTGCTGCACACTGTACAGCATGTTTGCATTGTGAGCAGCGCTCTGTCTTGATTAATGGATTTTTCAGAGAGGTGCTACTGATGGTTCTTTAATTGCTCTGGCTTCCTTCTTCGTGCTTTCAGGGTTTCTGCTCCCGTTCCCCGCGCCACAGGAAGTGGCAGTTTACATGACAAGGGGTAAAACGGTTCTCTACAGTGCTCGTTTCTGCTGGATGTGTGCTTACCTTGGGGCACTAATGTCACTATTTGAAGGATCCTGTCAACGACAAATTGCCATTACATATTTATGGGCGTGAGAGTGTTTGCATTTGTGGCCTCTTTCTTTAATGTGCGGTCATCCGGGTGTGGAGGTAGTCTTTTTTTATTTCTTTTTTTTAATACTTTTACAGGCTGTGGAATAATATTTGCTGTGATGTAAAGCTCTCTAAACACATATTGTAGTATTGTGAAGAACACGTGAAAAGATATCATTCAATATAAGGTTTAGAAATGTGTCGCCTTATATTTCGGGCTCGCATTTCACTGGCAAGGGCACAAAACTACAAACTAAAACACAGACACAGCTGATTATGACAAAACCTCGTCCTTAGCCGGTGTGAAAACTGTATCTATCTACCCGTGTTAAGAGACGAATATGCAGCAACCCATTTATTGTGCCTCCCACCACGAGGCTTATCTTATCTGCAGGTCCATAAAATGTCGTAAAGCAGAGACAGACGCATGGCGGGGCAGGGTGGCCATGTATCATCTGAAAACACGCACACACACCTCAGCCCTGTAGCTTTAACTGCATGCAAGCACATCCACCAACAAAACGTTAAGATGAGTGTAATGCAAGCCATGCACAATATTGGTCTACTGCAGGGTCTCAGTCACGCATTGTGGATGGGTTGTGTTATAACCACTCTGCTGAGAAAGTTAAATCTGCAATATGCAGCATCGAATCAAACGAAATCAATAGGATATTTGAGTCACAAAGCCTATAGTATAAGATAAACAACATGTTGAGAATGAGCCTTGACCGACACGTTAGGCCTTTTTTACTTGCTGTTGCTGTAACCTTTCCTGTCCTTATATTGGTATAGTGTGAATTGTCCTGACAAAATGGTACTGTGTTTATATTTGACCATGTGTGTTCATACCTATACCATTTTGTCAGGACAAAATGTTATAGGACAGGTATTTTCTTTTTATATGGGGGGACGTAAAATATGAATGCCTGTTAGATTTGTGATAAGCAAACAGCTTATTTGGAATTTGTTTTATTAAAGCCTAATGCAAAGTCAATGTACCAGTGCCTTTGAACTGTGGCTATAAATTATGATGTATTTGTTCATGACCTTCCTCCATGAAGAAAGGGCACAAATTATTGCATAACATTTGACCAAAATGCAGGAAAATAAGTGTTAGACTCTTAAAGGTATCTGGGGAGGGACCCCCATTAACCTGACATGCCAGATTAAAGATTGCGTATAGCAGACATACATTTGTGTTTTGAGTTTGTCACACCACAGAAAAGGGTCATTTTAACCACCCAGCCAAATTTGAATTAATAAAAAAGTAGGCAAGTATATAAAATTATGTTTCAAAAGCGTGAATATATAACCATCATTATCTGTTCTCAAGCGTTGGGGGTGTGTCAGCAGAAGACGCTGTAACCCACCCAATGCGTGTTCTACGGTAAAATCCATACCGTAGTGTTGTACCAAAAAGGTATCCTCAGCCAAACATTGATTGGGAAATTTCATCAGTTGTGTTTTCCCTTTAAATAGATGTATACTGGTAAAAATGATTAGATTTGTTATAATATAGGGCTGTGTGTGCTCTCGTGGGCAGAAATCACTTTTTAACAAACCAAATTTTAGCAGATCACTTTTTTGGCAGATGCCGTGATATGGTGTTCTTGTCAAAATAATCTATCCTACAGCTTGTTGGATTGGATTTTTTTGTTAGGATATGTCGTTTTTTATTTTGGAAAGAGGATTGGACTACATAAAGACAGTTGTATTATTTGGATGCTGATTTGAACACGAGAATGCCGACTGGATTTGGCAGCCGGGTGTTAGCAGGTAGGCTAGGCTACTAAACCAGTAGTGTTCAAATAATGCACAATGACTCTGCAATGAAGGCATAGCTACCATACTGTAAAGGACAGTGAGTGATTTAGCTATGGAATTATAGGCTGTTGAATGACAGTACATTTAGTAGGCTAATAACTTGGAGCAGGATAAATACTGAGCTGATTTTAACGCTCTCTATGCTTTTATATCCTCGTGGTGTTACGGGGAGGGGTAAGCAAATTGGCGGACCAACTACATATCTAGTAGTTGGCCCTCCCAAAAATTCCTGAACAGAGAAATTATGAAATACAGTTTAACGGTCTAACTCTACAAAACAATACTACATAGTTAACAGTGTTTTAACATGTTTAAATGAATGGATTTCTAACATATATCAAGTATTTCCAAGTAAATCTCTGTATTTGCTTTACACGATCTTTAATTGTTGTCACAACTCCACGCCAAAATGAAATTAAACTTGTGAGATCAGGGTGGTCTCGCAAGGCTAGATCCCCATACCCCCCGCTTATAAATGTGTGGCAGTGGCATATAGCTTTGGTTTTATATTTGATTACAGTATGTTGAGATTTTCATTAAATATTTTAACTGCTACTGTGTAAAGGGAATACTGCTGTTAAAAAGCATCGTATTTGTAAACCAAATGTTAATTGCACATTTGTTTATAAAGCAGTACTATTACAATAAAAGTGATGCAATACACTGTTTTTTAATTGAATCATTACATTTTGCGCAAAACAACGTGATTAGTCACAGAAGATCATGTGTTTATTCGCGATTAAAATGTTTTATCGTTGCCCAGAATTAGTATATATATGCTTACAACAGACAATACTTTTGTTAACATTTCTCAGTCCAATCCTTTCATTTTGTAGCATTTAACCACAGTTGTCTTTGGATATTTTGACGGGCAACCGGTATATGATAACATTTCAAGATAGTGCCATTATTTTTTTTTAGATCCACAAGTGCATTCTTAAGTACACTTGTTATGCAGGTGGTTAAACAAGTTGTAGAAGAAAACATATGGAATGTTCATTTAGTTTGAAAATCTGTTGTTAGACCTCCTCCAAATTGGTTCAAACTTAGCAAGGAAACACTATACAATACACACGGTGACCTCACAGTGGTAAAAATAAAATAGACAAAACTTTCAGTCACGTTATCTGCCAGAAGTCATTGTGCCGTAGAACCAAATGTGTGGAACTTTTGGACATTTGAACCAGGACCTCTAACACTGTAAGCCATAGTATCTTTATAAACACTGTTGCCACTATATGGACCAATGAACCCAAGTGGGCTTGTCCGTGATACTCAAAACCATTGATGTACTCTATGTTCAAAACACAAGGACTCACATTCAAGATCATCACAAGTGGTGGCACTGTGATGGGCACACAATATCCCTTGATCAGTTTGATGCAGAGATGTGAAATCTGCGTATTCACTGTGATATGAATCTATTTGAGTTTTAAATGATTGTTCATAATTTGTAATTATACATTTGAATTAAACCTATTATCAATAGCACATGCGGGTGTCACATCTTCATGCAAGCCATTGTATAATTACAAATTTCACTCAGTAAATTATTAAATTAATATTATATTACTCTGGGCATGTTCATTAGACCAACTTAAATTCTTCCAAACCCAAATCTACCTAAAAACCATATGTGGCATTGTAAAATGATTTAGAACAAAGGTCATAAGCACATGTATTAAATACTTTATCCTATATCAACTAACAACATTTGCTTGTTAAATATAACATTATACTGTATGCCTATACAGTATATTTAATGTAAGACACATATCAACGAGTAGGGTTACCCTATTGGTTTATAATAACTAGGTATATGTTTAGTTTAATTAAAAAATGTTCCCCATTTTATTATTTATCCATTATATAGTTTTGCTTCTTCATAGAAAAGAAGCAAAATGTCGAATAACGAAAATAGCTCTGACTTGGTGTGCCACCATAACACCATACAAATAAATCATCTGTCTGGTCACATTGCTCGTGGTCGTTCTCCCCCACTCCCATCTCATTTTTTGTACCAAGGGAGGTTCGGGTGGGCATCGTTAATAACGGAATAGTGATTCATCATTTAATTATGATTTGACAAATGCTCTCGCCTTCCCCATTTTCAGCATCCTCCTCCCTTTCAATTCTCCGCTCTGCCAAACTGTCACGCACTCCCCCCGTGGGATTAATTCGAGCTGTCTGTCTTTGTGAGGCTGCCGGCGCTCCCGGGGCGGCGGGTGCACGACACTGTCAATGAACAGAGAGCCTGACACTTCCAGGGAGCCGCGCAGACGCACGTTCCCCGCTCCCCTTGTTATTGTTTTCACCTTAACCCCTTCCTTCCTGCCGGGGAGTGTGTACTGCTTCCTGTCTCTCCTTCTCCATGCGTTATGCCTTCGTTCCCTCGTCGCTTGTGTGACTGGCGTGTCCTTTTCTATTGCATCTCTGGCAGTCTGACTGTCACTCTCCCACCATCCCCTCTGTCTCTCGCTCTCTTCTTTCTTCTAGGCTACCCCAGAGAAAGGGACAAGCAGTATGAGAAGAAACCATGGCTTCCTATTCTAGTAGTGGAGCATGTACATGTGTTACTGCTTTAGGTTAAATCAAGTAATAATCAGAATATCAGTGTTGTGTTATTACATTCAATTGAATGATTTGGTCATTGAGAATACATTTTTAAGTGAACAAAATTACGGTATAGACACCTCCATGCACGGATCCGTTATTTCCTATTTCCCTGTTGTTGACGGTAAGAGACAATGTTCATCTTGGTTTTTATCCTCCCTTGAATGTGCGCCCCAAATGAAGTAAAGCTAAACATTCAAACCAAACATTCACAACACCATTTTGGAGCAACTAAAATTCCCCCCCTTCCCCCACCCGCCTCGCTCAGAGTCTACAGTGACACCGATGCTAATGGGTGGCCATTAAAACAAGGCATGTTTGAGATGAACTAACGCGGCTGTTAGCCCAATCCGCCAGGCCTTAGCCCCAGCTGGAGAGATAAGGTTTAATACCGGGCACAGGGCCCAGTCTTATCTCCCTCCCTGATAGAGAGAGCGTGGAGAAGAGGGAGGGCGAGGAGGAGGAGAGAGAAAACAAGAGGGGATGAAAACAAGTGTCTTGCAGGGACCCTGGCTGGCTGGCTGCTTGAGCGCGTCCTCTCGCCGTTGGCATAGAAACTAATCCACGTTCACATTTAGCACCTGACTCGTTTTTCACTTGGGGGGGGGGGGGGGGGGGGGGGGGGG
>JAODLL010000001.1:1320693-1333197 GCA_026546735.1 Forbesichthys agassizii | reverse complement strand
CCCCCCCCCCCCCCCCCCCCCCCTTCCCGCCCCCTTTCTCCCTCTCTCTTTAACTCTCTCTCTCTCTCTCTCTCTCTCTCTCTCTCACCATGGCTGCAGTGTAAGGGGAGTTGGGGGAGGAGTGGATAGAGAGCATGGTGAGCGTTCCTCCTCATAATGAGCCCCGCTGGAGGGAGGGAGGTTCAGGGGCTGGCTGACACCCCTGGCCTGG
Source organism: Forbesichthys agassizii (assembly GCA_026546735.1). Taxonomy (NCBI): domain Eukaryota; kingdom Metazoa; phylum Chordata; class Actinopteri; order Percopsiformes; family Amblyopsidae; genus Forbesichthys; species Forbesichthys agassizii. The sequence goes on along the minus strand of JAODLL010000001.1, from coordinate 1,332,986 downwards.
AGGATCCAGCTGTGTCTCTGTGAAGGACACCAACATACTCTGCATGCGCGTCTCTCTCTCTCTCTCTCTCTCTCTCTCTCTTACACACACACACACCTTCCCGGTGCTTTATATCCTCTATTTAAGTGGTTCTCATTGCTATGAAGTTTTATGTTGTAAAATGATTTCATTTTAAACTAATCCTTTTTATTGCATTTTGATTTCCTTGACTTATTTTTTATTAATATTATTGATCATCTTATTTGATAATTAAAATGCATAATATCTTGGTGCATGCATGGTTGTTCATGCTGTGTGCACTGCATATCTGTGTGCTGTTATCAGGACCAACCTATAGGGCCTCACAGATCCTTAAATTCATTTTTCTACCCTCGTAAGACAAATAAGTGTTCATGTTTACAGTCTCCTTCCTGCTCATGAAACCATTCAGAGTATTGACTGAGGGGAGGTCCCTGCCTTTTCTTAGCATGGGAGACATCTGATTGGCTTGGGCCAAAGGTGACACTCAGGTTGAAGAAGTGAAGATATTTGCCTAGAGCCTCTTGGAGATTAGATCCAGCCCTGGTAGTTCTGTTGTGCTACTGGGTGGGCGGGAGGGGTCGGGGTCAAAAAGTTTGAGAAGGACAAAAGACAGCATTGCTGTCAGCACTGACTGTCTGACTGAACCCATGTACATCTCCAGTGGTTTGTTGCAGCTGTCAGCTCTTAGTGTAATTACTATAGTTGAAACAGTGTTCGAATACAGATGGATGGACTGACAGGTTTTTGACAGTGGCAAAAATGGACATGTTTGAGAAGTTGGAGCCAATTAACCTGCAATACGGCAATCACCCGTTTGGAAAGAGCCCAACATGGCCCACACAAACTGTATACAGCGCGTGCAGCCACAAAACATGCAAATCCTCGCAGCTCCAGAGTGACGGGCCTAGCAAGGTGTTGATTTTTCCAATCTTGACGTGGGCTGAACTCCCACGTCACTCCGCTTTCTCTCCGTCGGCGATACCCCGCCCCCGCTCCTTCCTGTGACATCAGTTTATGAGCTGGATGAAATAAAAAGACGGGAGGTGAGGAAAAAAGAGGTTGCTGGAGAACACACACACACACACACCTTCCCTCCATTTTCCATTTGTGTGTGTGTGCTGTCACTCTCTTACGGCTTCTGGAGGATGCCATATGAGTATGGAGAGCTGCTTCTTTCCCTGGCCGTCCTTCAGCGCCCAACACTTCCCTCTCAGAAGAGCTCTCCGGCTGTGGGCTGTCCATGTCACAGCCATTGTTCCTAATTAGACATTCAGAACCTGGGCCGGTTCCGTTAGCAGACGGCCACAATGTGCCACGTCCTCACCCCGCTCTTCACCCTTTCACCTCCGCCACTCGCTCGGGCTTGGAAATGTCCATTCCAGCCCATCTACATGGCAGCGGTGATTCATAGGGGTTGAGGCACAAGGCTCCTTAGTTTAGAGGGAAAATGATTGTGATTCAAATGGCCAAGGCAGGAGCTAGTGAATGCAAGATGGATTACAGCCAGTGGGAATTTGAGATTTTACTGGCTAATTGTGGGAATTAGTATGATTCATGTTATGACAAAGTATGTGAGGGTTGAGAACTAAGCAAGCTCTTGTGGATATTTAGACAGAAACTACTGGAATTACTTTGTCAAATCTCTTGTAATATATGTGATATGTAAAATGTGGTGATTGGCCCTACTGAGGTTTAAAGTTAAAACTTTCCATTTTCCACGGTGGACTGAAAGTGCAACGAGAGGTAAACTTTCATCCTGTCTAAATGATTTGTCAAAGTCTCTGTCAGTTCAGGTGTTTTGAGTTAATTTGTTGTTTGTTCAGTCTATTTTAGTATAACCAATTTTTGAATTATAACGTCAAACTTCTACCAAATATAGCCAAATAAACTCATAGATATTGAAGTGTTAATTGGTGTGTTTTTCTGTCTAACTAAACAGGAAGAGAATGTAACCCTCACCGTGAAAGAAATATACATTTTTCCTTTTCCATTTTTTTTTTTACTTACAGTAACAAACTGTAGGGGATAGTCTTTCTAACGAGCTCCAACAGTTAGAAGATGCTGGGTCTTCATGTATAAAATAATACATTTTGATGCACAGAAAACATATATAAGTAATTCATTATACAACATTATTTTGACAGGATTATCGCTACGTAGACTAGATGTAATTTTCCTGCTGTTTATGTGAGGATGTTGCAGTTTGTTAGTCCACTATTTTGTCCACCAAATAATATTTGTTGCCTGTCTTCATTACTCGTATCGCTTGAACTCATCTTCCGAAATGTTTGCTTTTATCTTTTAGTCCATGGCTATATTCCTGACATTATATGAAATAGCTGATTATAAGGTACGTTCAGGTTATGTACATTTTCAAGTGTAACTGCACCCCTGCTCTGAGCCTGACTCCACCCATTGAAACGTAGTCACTGAGTGAGGGGGAGGCGAGTGGTGCTCCATTAACATTAACGTTAACATTTGAAATTGATAACGCACAAGCGGACATGGAGCACTGCTGGAAACTAGCCAATTTAACTGACCTGTAGAGCCATTTTCAGATCAAGTTATATTAAAACTGGAATTATGTGAACATTAACACCCGCATTAATGTCTCATCACATTCCAGTCTTATTATTTTGTTTACTGCTCTAAAACATAAATTAAGGTGCATTTAACACTTTAAGTTAATGTGATATTTAGAGAACAGGTGCGTAAGTTACAAATAGACTTTAGAGCTTGGCATTAGCCATGTTTTTAATGTGCAGTATGTTTTATGATATGACTGTAAGCACTGTCAAAAATTATTTTAAGATGTTCAAGTAAGACATTCGTTATTTAAAGAAGTTCAAGCGTGTATGAGAAAACGTTTAAACATGCCCCACTCACAAGTCATACATTTATTTATGCCTCACAGCAAGATTTCCATACTGTAGAGTGTATATTTGACAAGGACAGCCTTCTTAATGAATCCTGCCAGCACAGGTTACTATATACTTTATATCTTAATGAAGATATTTGTATAGGTAGAAATTGTTCAACTTTACCTTCAGATGTTATTACACCCTTACTCACTAGACGAGCACAATTGTTTCTGCAAGTAGAAGCATTCACAAAAATATACAGACACACTGTACATACATTCTGTATGTATACTGTACATGCTGAAACATACATTGTTCACGTCAGTACAATAACAAAATGGAAGAACTGCCATTATGTTACTTACTATTAATCTAATGACTAATCTGGTTCTGTAGACTGGTGATATCATAGAGTTGGTAATATAATTTACTTATCTATCGAGAAATGTACTTATTGTAAGTTACTTTGTTTAATTAAAATGGAAATGCTGTAAATGTGTGTACATATTTGTGTGTATGTGTACATATTGATTTGACATGGTTAACCATACCATGTTATTTAAGTGAAGAGGGAGACTTTTTCATAATTGATATAGAATTGTGTAATAGACATGACGTCACAAATAGTTGAAACCAATCACGGTCTGAACATGCAAATATATCGAATCACATGAGAGCAATCTGTTAACTTGCCTTGTTGCCCTTGCAATTATCCATTGTTTATTGAATGGCAAACATGGGAATTTGAGGTGTATTTACACATTTTGAATTTGCATATTCATAGTTGGAGAGGAACTACTCTAAATTTCTGTGGTATTAAACATGAAACTGATTTAAATAAATATTAGTCAACACAGATAAACTATAATAATATGCAAAAATAGATATAAAATAGTCATACATGTTTTCGTCTAATGTGTTCAACTTAGTGTAATGTAAAATTGGTCACAATTGTTTTTCATAGAACTGTCGATGTATTGCATTTCCACTACAGTGTGTATCAAGCATCCGACCCACGGGCATATTAATGTGCACATGCTGATGCACAGAAACACACCTGTAAACATTCATCCTATGCTGGTATGTCAGCCGCTAACACTACCCATCCCCAATCATCAATTCCATATAGATCTCCGCCTCCCTTTCCCCCCTTCCCCTATTCCATAAACATCACCTCCCCAATGTTGTGGCCTGCCCGTGACAGTAATTGAGGGAAGCTGGCCGTAACAGTGTGAAGATGGGTGGGAGCAAAAACGGAAGGATAGGAGGAGAGTGAGATGAGTGGAGGGAGGGAGGGAGGGAGGGGGGAGGGGGAAACCATTCATCTGAGACCCATGGCTGTGGAATGGCATATTACAGGTCTAATGTGTAATTAGATAGATAGGGAATAAGGTCAGCCTGCTCTGGGGAAATCGCTGTCAGCACAGTGCCATCTAGTGGTGCGTAGTTGTTAATGAAATTATTCATAATATGTTCTGCCCTCAGGTAGGCAGAAAGTGGAGACCAAATTCTGTCACGCCAATGATTTATGATCATCATATCACATGCTTTGTTTGAATTGATCCACGCAGACATTTGCCCTCAATGTGCAGTAGTGTCCCATGCATGCACTGTATTACCAATGCACAGCATATTGCAGGGCAGACGATTTGATCATTGAAAGATCTCGTTACATTTGCGTGATATTATTAACACATTGTCTTTTAAATACTCCAAGGCTGATTTGGGTAATTAAGGTTAATGAAGGTGACAGTGTGTGTTTATATAACATATGTATATCTGTATGTGTTTGCCTGTGTGCACATGTATTTTCATACCTGTATTTAAGGTGTTCAGTAACGCCTCAATCCCTAATGAGAGATCTCTACCTCTCCTCCTGCCTCCTGTTGACAGGTGTTTGGTCCAGACCACTTGGAGACGTCCTAGTCACACGAGATCTCCTCAAGCTGCTAATGCAGTAGTAAACAAGGAGGAGCGGCATCCTCGGGGCATGCTAGATAGCTATGCCTGCATTTATGGGCCTGTAATACCTGTTTGTGCAGGTTGCTAGACTGTGTACTTACCTCCACGCATGTGTAGCCTATATTATTTAATGAGTGTGATGTGTCACTTTCAAGGTGTGTATGTGTGTGTGTGTGTGTGCGTGCGTGCGTGAGTATGTATGTGTTTGTTTGCATGCAGAATGCATTTTTGTGTGTGTGTTTTAAAAACATGATGTGAAATGCACACATAAAACATTTCTGGAAATAAAAAGGCAATGACTTCAAGTCATTTTTTGATTGACATGATTTTACACCAAAATAAACCTTGGTAGAAAACATTTAACGTCATTCTGGAGAAAGAATTTTTGATTTTTGAACTCGGTCAAAACAAAAACACCTCTCCCGTCAATGCCATAGGGTGCTACCTCAGAAGCTCCGCCCCCACATTGGAAACTATATTTCCAAGGCTTGGGTATTGTTGTGTATTGCAGTCTACCCCACTTTGTGTTCCCATTTACAGAGGCAGGGTTTATAATATCATCCTTTAAATGTTTCTACAACTTGACTGGAGTCCACCTGTAGCAAACTTAGTTATTGTGACATGATTTGGAAAGGCACACATATGTCTATATAAAGTACCACAGTTGCCAGTGCATATCAGAGCACAAGTCAAACCATGAGGTCCAAGGAATTGTCTGTAGACCTCCGAGACAGGAATGTATTGAGGCGCAAATCTGGGGAAGGCTACAGAAATATTTCAGCAGCATTGAAGCTCTTAATGAGCACAGTGGCATCCATCACCCGTAAATGGAAGACGTTTGGAACCACCAGGACTCTTCCTTTGGCCGCCTGGCCAAACTGAGCAATCAGGGAAGAAGGGCTTTAGTCACAAAGGTGACCAAGAACAGACACTCGAACAGAGCTCCAGCGTTGCACCGTGGAGATAGGAGAACCTTCCAGAAGGACAACCAGTTTTGCAGCATTTCACCAATCAGGCCTGTATGGTAGAGTGGCCAGTCGGAAGCCACTCCTCAGTAAAAGGCACATGACAGCCCGCCTGGAGTTTGACAAACGGCACCTGAAGTACTCTCAGTCTATGAGAAAGAATATTCTATGGTCTGATGAAACAAAGATTGAACACTTTGGCCTGAATGGCACATTGCTACAGTGAAGCATGGTGGTGGCAGCATCATGATATGGGGATGTTTTTCAGCGGCAAGAACTGGGAGACTAGTCAGGATCGAGGGAAAGATGAATACAGCAATGTACAAAGACATCCTTGGATCAAAACCTTCTCCAGAGCGCTCTGAACCTCAGATTGGGGAGAAGGTTCATCTTACAACAGGTCAACGACCCTAAACACAGCCAAGATAACCCAATAAGTGGGTTGGGACAACTCTTTTAATGTCCTTTAGTGCCCAGCCAGAGCCCAGACTTGAACTCGATTGAACATCTCTGGAGAGGTCTGAAGATAGATGTGCAGAGACGCTCCTCATCCAACCTGATGGAACTTGAGAAGTAGACTGTTAGAAACTGCCCAAATGTAGTTGTGCCAAGCTTCTAGCATCATACTCAAACAGACTTGAGACTGTAATTGCTGCCAAAGGTGCTTCAACAATTGACCAAAGGCTTTGAATACTTAATGTACATGGGATTGTATTAGTATTTTTTATTTTTATAAATTTGCAAAACTTTCAAACAAACTTTTTTCACTTGTAATTATGGGGTATTGTGTTGAATTTTGAGGGAAAACATAATTGAATCCATTTTGGAATGAGGCTGTAACATAACTGTGGAAAAAGTGATGTGCTGTGAATACTTTCCGGATGCACTGTATAAAAGCAACATCACTACAGGCCATGTTGTTTCATCATGGCAAAATAACGACAATGATAATCCTTGTAGCCACAGAATAGTATAATGAGGTGTATGATTAATATAATGTAACAATGACTAGAATGTATCCTCCATGTTCACAATTTAGTTTCCATGCAAGGAGATTTTAGAGTGAACCTGCTTTTCAATCAGTGAAAATAGACTACAGTTACCCAAATAAAAAATGTTGTAAACGGCTAATAAGACAAATTACTCAGCATATTTATGACTGATAAGCTTGTGTGCTATGTCTTTGTCCATATACATCTGCTATATGTGTGTGTTTGTGTGTGTCTACTATGGCTCACACACCTATCATTTTATTACACGGACCAGTGAACGCACCAGCTCTCCAGTTTCACCCGTGCTTCCCCAGACGTCTATTAGCCCGGAGGGATGGTGTTGATGCGGGAGGTTGATGGGGAGAGGGGAAGGGGGGGGGGTTGGCTACAGCCATTATCTTGCTCAGTATCAGCTCAAACTGCATGGCCACAGATGCCGTTTCTTCTCTACTGGTATCATAGATGGATGCTATTTCCACTAACCAGTTTGACCATTAAGAATGTGCACATTTACCGCAAATCAATATCTAGGATGAGATAAGCATATTTGCTCAATATATCTAACAATTCAAATAAATGTATTCTTCCTAGCTATCATATTCATTTAAGTAACAAACAAAGTTAGAAGTGTGTTTGTTAAAAACCTGACCCATTCATTAGAATCAGGTGTGTTGGAGCAGGGAGACATCTAAACATGCAGGGCTGCGGCTCTCCAGGACCAGGGTTCCCTACCCCTGGTATATACCCTTCTTCAGTAGAACTTCCAGGTCACTGTGATAAAGATCTATGGGGCCTTGTAGTCCAAACTTTGTTTTTCCAAGCAAGTTAAAATTCACTCAAAGCATTATATTACAGATGTATTTAACATTTTACGGCTATTCAAAAACATGCAGACACTCAGGAATCACTAGTAGTATGTGAACAAGTGTAACGATGGCCGGCAAAAGGAAAAACTCGGACATGCAATGGTTGGACATTTGGCATACTACAGTAGACCGAATCAAACAAGCAAGCAGCAAGCAAGGCTTGGAAACAAACAGGGAAAACCGTTGATGAAACACTCAGACTACTTACACCAGCGCTGATTAGGTAGTAGGAAACATCATGACAAAATAAAGAGGTAGATGTTCCAGAAAGAACCAGAGGTGTGGCCCCTTTCATCAGTGGCCTACTCTCAAAATAATGTTTATTTTAACAGAAAAGTAATTTGCAAAGTGTATAGCCTTACATGTGTGTGCACAAATCTATATAGATGTATGTGTGAATAGTAGCTACATACAGTAATTGTCAGGAGCTGTCAGGATCAAGTCTGCCATCTAGTGTTGACATTTTGCACAACCGAAGATAGCCTAGAGCAGCAACAGACCTCACCAGTGACCTAAGGCTAATAAAAATATATATACCAAAGAAGGCATAATTAAGATATCTCAATTATATAATGACTGTAGATCTCTTAAAACGTAATGACTGTTGACTGTTTCGTGTTATCAAAGTGTCAAAGGTCTTTAGTCATCACGGAAATGAAACTTAAAGTTGTCATGACTCAGCATGGGACATTCATAAAAACATGATATTAAACAAAACATTGACATATCATCTATTGCTGTATAACTTGACACATTCATCAAATCACATGGCACCATGTAAGAACAACAATTTTCAGTTACTACCCTCATGATTTAAACCCTAAAACCATAAAGTGGCAATTACAGTGAACAGATAAAGTTTAAAGACTACATTTTGTACACATCCTTCCAAATTAATAAGCGCTCCTTTGCTGTCAGTCTATGACAAACATGGCGGCTGTGCATAGAACTGGTTTCACAGCAAACAGGTTAGCTGTTCTCTCTCTAGCTAGCACAAGTAAGTCAAACGTAATCTTCTACAATGAACTAACAAGGAGCACAGGCACCAAACCTTACTTTACAGTAATACATTAGAAGATATTAGTGCTGATAGTAACAAAGTAATGCACAACATGCTGAATGCCAGCAGAACAAAGTATGCTTAAATGTAAGCATTTAACAGAACATTTTGTCAGTAATCTTGAAATGTTAATGCTATATGCTCTCTCTGAAGGGAATAAATAGTGGATTACATTTGCCAGTATTCCAAAACACAAAATACTGTATGCATCGCTGTTAATGGCACTGTTCAAGCATGCCATTAGAGCTCGTGCTTAATTTCCTAGCTAAGCTTCCTGTGATATAATGCTGTCTTACTTTTCCATCATATTGAAGGTCTCAGCTGAAGCGGAAGGTATTCTGACCACCCACCCACACACACACACACACATACAGAGAACTGAGAGCGGACATGAGTGGTTTTGGACGGAAATAAAGGTTTAGAGAGCTTATCTAATTTTTATCAGTAAACAGTATTGTGTATTCAGTACCATTTGAAATAGCTCAAAATATACTGTGCAGTTGAAAACAATCTAGGCTATCTTACTGTATACACACAAAGCTCTTCATAATTTGTTCATAAAATGCACTAAACCCATGGTTGGTAATAATAAGATTATTGTTGACCTGTTGAGCCACATACAATCTTATCTTTACTACGGTATCACTGGGTACTTTCTTGTTAATGATTTGATTGCACCTGAACATTAACGTTTACACAGGGCCTAAGTGTGACAACTCAATACTAGCCCTGACATGATACTTGTATTGTGTGTATTGTCCCAATGAAAATGTTATATGTGCTGTTTGTCCTTTTTTAAAATCACTTGTGGATGCTTTAATTTGTTCAGTTTATGTGATGTGCAGTACATCTGAAACATATCTAAATGTAATGCCTAGGGTGTTATGAAGATACATGATGTCACTTGCCTGATTACCATTATATAGCTGATGTAAATGCTTACCTTTAAGATTTTTCCACACAAGTGTGTTTCAAACCTGAACAAATAAACGTGTAAATATTCTATAGTCTTTGTTTCTCAGTTCTAAAATGTAGTATCCATTCATATCCTTGGATAATATTTATAGATAATCCTGATTCTGGCATTTCGTATCTTTGCTGGCATACAAATACAAATGGTGCTTTGTTGGAGAATATAAGTCAACAATGTGACCATCATAACAATTATATGTTAGCGATGGTGTTTGATAGAATCTTATTTACTCATTAATCGTTTTATAGCATTTGTGTCCATTGTTGTGTGTGTGCATGAGAGACATGAGGCAGGCATGGTGGAGCTTCCCCTACATGTAGCCTACTGCTCTGTGGCCAAGCACTGGAACATCTGCGGCCTGGTCTGCCTCTGACAAGCTGTTCACAAACAGCCCATTGTGCACTGTTATATTATGAGTGTGTGACTACACTTAGCCGGCAACTAGAATGTCCTACTCAATAGAAAATCATCTGAAATAATCTGTTTGTATTCACAAATGCCAGAAATAGTTCCACATTAATATTGAGCAAGATTAACTGGCATTTTGAACACACTGACCAACATGAAACTGATATAGCGAAATGATAATGCACGTTCTCCTGTATGTCTCCATGCCAAAGCCTTTATTAATAGAAAATGTTCAGTGACCAGGGGACAATTTTCAAGGACAATTCTTCACAACTGGTGCATTTGCCTGACCCCTGTTACATTGCCAGAAGGTATTTCATTGTTGCTCTAAACTATCTTTGGGTAAAAATCTAAATAATACAGTGAAATTGTTATTGAGAATTGAATTCCATTGTTGTTATTCACTGTTGTTATTTTATTCATAAAGCTCCTTAGAGCTATATAAAACACAGCACGTTAATCAATCAACCACAGTAACCACGTTGTAATACATTGTTAAAAACAATGCCAAAGCTAAGATAACCAGGTAAACAAGATAGGATTGTGAACAACCTACTTAACTATGTCAATTTAAACAACAGCTTTGTCAGCACAATATATTTCTCTCTTGGACATGACAGATACTCTACAGTGTCAGACAGTCAACAGAGCATGTGCTGATGCAGCCACTTCAAAGCTATAGCTACTGTAGTAGTAGTAGTTGTAGTTACTACTATAGTTTTAGAATATAGAAAGCTACTGTAGTAGTTCTAGTTGTAGTTGTAGCTTCTACTATACTTTTATAATATAGACTATTGTGTGAGTGAGTGAGTGAGTGAGTGAGTTATAAAAGTCCAGGGATAGCTGGTCTTCTTACAGACAGTAAGCACGTTTGCATTAGTATAACAGCTTAGCTGCTGACGACAGCGCTATAAAACTTGAAACACTGTATTGTATATAGTACTGTATATACATTCACACATGTTTAATAGATAACTAATAATAGATAACTAAAAAATAGAGAAAATGTTCAAAGCCATTGGAGTTCTGAGAGACTAAAATGAAATACCTGCTGTATAATTGTATAATATTAACTAGTGTGTCAAATGCCAAAAAATAATTAAATCCCACTGGCTATAGGTACCACTGGGTGGAGGCAAAGCAAAAGCTATATTAATTATCTGGCTAACAGAGTCAGTGTGGCCTCGACAATAATTCAAAGCAAGACAGAGAAAGTCAGTTTAAGCAGTTCCATTTCCTTATGTGATATCCATGTGTAACATCATTCTGTTTGTGTGCAGTGAAGGGAAAGTAAAAGGAAGTGAACAACTGCATGTGTTGCAATACTTACCCAGGATAAATGTGTATGCTTACTAAAAATACATGTTGATATAGACATACTGTATGCTTGAAGGTTATAGTGTGTGCACTTTAGCTGCCCATGCGTACTCCGAATAGAGCAAGATGAACTGCATGCAATAAAACACATTTTGATCATTGTTATTTTTTTTATGCATATTAAAAAAAAATAGTTACATCTGTGGAGTTCTGGGTCAAATTTGACCTGGTAGTAATTGTTCATCGTATCTTCAATCTTCAATGTATTGTTGAAGCAGAGGAATACATATTGATTGTTACAAAATAAAAATAGCAATACAATCCTATAATAGCATAATAATTTGTAATAATATTACAATTATTTTTCATGCCAAGAAAGGGGTTTGACTGGAATTTGCAGCAACTATGATCCCACGCACACACATCCCCTCTCCTTCACACACAAGTACAAAGACACATACACATCTCCATATTGCCCATCATGCATTTCAACATAAATGAGCACACACACACACACACACACACACACACACACAGTTCATTAATCTGGTTGAATGATTGACCAAAATAAAGTGTTTTTGGAAATAATATCGACTTTTCTCCTTTTTTATAGGAAAGTATAGCTGTCAATTTTGATCCATATGTAACATATGTAATAGTAATTGCTTATTTTAGCATATGAGACAGAACAAACTATCTTTTTTGGGAAAAATTGGGTTTATTATTAACCTCTCATTGTCTGATAATATATTATTGCTGGTTCTGTTCATCATGAACAATAAAAAATATAAATAATTTAATTTTTTTACAAAAGCGACTTGTGCGTGGTAAGTAAAATGTGGGGTCTAAGGTAAATAAATATCAAAAG
>JAODLL010000001.1:1255461-1320593 GCA_026546735.1 Forbesichthys agassizii | reverse complement strand
AATCACAAACAAACATCGGCAGTCCCATTCCCACCATCCCCAAAACAAACCACCAGGGACCCCAGACCCGCTCCCCACATACAGTATATGTTGAGAGGGTTGTGAGCTACTGTATGAACCACAAATGTTTGGGTTCATAAGTTTTGAGATTTGCTGTTCTAGTCAGTTCTAGTGCATGTACTCTGTATTCACACTAGAACTAACTAGAAAATAGAAAAACAGGAACTGAACAATGATATTGAAGAGGTGACAACAGCCCTTCAACGTCCTTTGATCTTAAGCAGCTTGAGTTATTCCTGTTTAGCAGTGTCAGTCAGCGGTAATGTGACAACTATTAACATACCTAACAAGAAAGGACCACCACTCATCAGGTTGTATTCCACTAAATATGTGTCACACCTTTAGTGTGGTATAGTACTACAGTATGTATTGTAATACTGTAGGCCTCGACAGGCCAATAATTACACATGCAATGCAGCTCCTTTAATATCCCTCCGGTGGCTCCATTGAGAGTGCACTGACTGCATTCATGCTTTACTTCTTGCTCCCAGCTTCACTGTGATATCCAGAAGGTTTTATGAGCTGGAGAAAAAAAACACATGCCAATATTTCAGATTATACTGTATGCTTCTTTACCCTGCTGTCTCTTTTGCTTGCTTTCGGTCAATGTGTCTTTACCAACTCCACCTCAACATATGTTGTCAGTACACACACACACACACACACACACACACATAACCTTAGGAGTACACTCAAACACACATATCAGTACAGTACATTATGTGTACTGTAGCCCATGTGTTGATTGGTTGAGTACAGTGAGGATGAACAGTAGGTACATACAGTACGTTATAGGAGCAGGGCAGCCTAGTGGTCTGAAAGGCTGACTCAAAGCCAGAAGCTCCTGTTTCATCCTCTGTCATGGGCCTATATGAATGTATGCACTACTTGTATTCTGTGAGCTTGCATCAAATGAATGCACCTAAAAAAGATTATTAATTTATTCTCATTTGTTAAACATTTGAATCATGCACACACGTTCTCTATGTCTTGACCTCTTGTGACCATACATTTTAATCTTAATGAGATACGTTTGGGTGAGACAGTATTAATATGAATAAAAGCAGAATATTCTGTTCATATTCTGTTTTTATTTTATAATATTTTGCCACTTTTATCTTAATTGTATTATATTTGTATTCTATTAAAAAATATTACAATATGACAAAACAATATATAAAAGAAAGAGTGGATTGGAGGTTTTTTGACCCATGGGTCACAGAGCAGTTCCAGGCAGACCAGTGTTGTTCTGAAATGACCCTGATACTGTGTGTCCATGCATCAAAGGCTTCAATGTCTATGAGAACCGTTTATGGCGTGATGTGCTCACTGCACATTATATATATGATTAGCAAATAATAATAAAAAGCAGAGCTCACAGAATTAATCTTAGAGCAGATCCATCTGAAGAAGACCATGGCCTAACATCTGTATCTGCTCCCATCATGCCATCTATAAACCTGATTCCTATCTGAGTCTTTGATCAGACAAAATTACCACAACAACACAAAGGAGGCGATGTAAACAGTTGTACAATGCTACTGTAGTGAGACATTATATATTAATAAAATGGGATGAGATGAGAGAGAATATATTGTTTTTTAAGGTTTTTAAGGAAACAGATTTATCCTACTGTAGTTAATTCTTTAGAATTGAACAAAGCATTACAGATGTCCAGGTTTAGATGCCAGAGCTAGCATGACTGGCCAGGATACTGTCTCTAATAATGCAATGTGCAATCTGCTTTTTACCCACATCTGCTTCTTTTGTGTTGCTATGTTGGTGACAAGATGCCACATAAAAGCACCCAGGCTCTCGTGACAGATAGTGATCTCAACCAACTATTCTTTGAAACATTGCTCCCATGCTTCCAGAAATACCCTCTAAGATGTGTTTTATCCTCTGATCACTGTCATGGTATGTAAACCAAAATCTATTTTAAATTTTTGTCTATTTATCACCAAATACCTTTCTTATATCATTTATGCAATTGCTCCCGAAAAAGAAAGGCATGACTTTCTTCAGAATTAAACCACAGAATATTTTATTATTGGACACATTTAAATGTAAAATAGCGTAGATAACCTGATGCCAAGGGGGAAAAGCATAACAGCCGCTGTAGTAATAATACTTAGGCCTACAAGAGCCTGTATCGCTCTCTTATTGAAAACTTGGTATGCACTCGCTATAAGTGGGGAATTCTGCTGTCGTTTAAGAAGGTGGGTGTGATCATTCATAGAGGCTGTTAGCTACAGCTTATACGTTTTTAGTGGAATTTAAGATAATTTAAGTCAGTTTGAGAGAAAAAAAATAACATGTCTGTCTGTACTGTCTATAGGTCCAAAGACTGGATTTTTATTATAATTATCACTTTGTTGGTTTTATGTAGCCGGGGTTAAATATTGCAGTAAATATGAATATATTTCTAAGTAAATCATTAGTGTTAAATTATTTGAGGCTTTACAATCACACAAGTGACACAACACATCCCTGGGCTAACTTCCAAATTACAATGTGAAGTCTAAGTCAGTGTTAAGATTTTTATGTTTAATTGAATTTCAGTGGATGGTTGACCTATTTAACTATAGCAAGCAGTATTATATGGCCTCATGCTAGCAACTACCAAACTAAATGTTGTCGGTTTGAACCTTCCTGTAAGTATCCTTAATCAAAATGCTGCATATTTTGTATCGAGTGAAAAATATGACATTGTAATAGGCTACTTGGATCAGTGACCATCCCAGTTTCATGGCATGGCTTTAACATGTTGTCCAAAACATTATTTTATTATGAGGAATTCTAAAATGTAAGACAACAGTTGTATGTCAGATGTCACCATGAGTTACTTTAAGAAAATGATGAAATTCCCTCCTCTATTCCCTTTATTGTGTTTTTATCTTTGTCCCTCTTTTCTGCCTCTCAACATTTTGTTTTCTCTCCTTTTCGGCTGTCACTTTTAATCTCTTGTCGGTTCAGTCTCTGGCACGTCATTTCTCTTCCAAGCCTGGAGGATTATTTGTCGTCTTACGTTTTCCTCACGTTTCCAATGACAGTGCACTCCAAAGTGATCTCTTCTTCAGCCTTGTGATTAACTATAAACACTGGGGGCAGCTTCTTTTTATTCGGAGGGTTTAGTTGCTCTTAAAACAATCCTTCGGAGAACAGAGTATTCCCCCTCGACCACAGTGGCAGACGATAATGGAATAAGTCGCACAGCTGGCATCTAAGCACGCTATACCTGTGATTACAGTAGCATTCTTGAACACACACACACACACACACACACACACACACACGCACACACACACACACACACACGCGCACACACACACACACACACACGCGCACACACACACACACACACACACACACACACATACACATACAGATTTCTACTTTGACAAGCATCACACACACAGTATGCATGTTTTCACACACTCTGGCAGGGAGCAGTGAGCTACTGCTGAATGTACTGTATAGCTCCCCAATGCTCACAATTGCCTGTACTAATAGTACAGGTAACAGTACAGTTCCTCATTGATTGTTAAATGAACAACACTTTGTTGTTGTTGTTGTTTGCTGATTGGATGAAGTGTCTGAACATTCACATCGACCACCGGGCACCTTAGTGCACCATGAATGCAACTTGAGTGCGTGCCAAGGATGCCAAAGCAAATGGAGGAGCGGATCGGGTTATTCCGGGATAAAGCTCTCTGTTTTACTGGAACTAAATCAGATAATTCGCCTGGATCCATCCCTCTGATGTATTATTAGCAAACCTATTTGTCATGCACAAAATACTGAATAAGAACGCTACTGTGTCCAGACAGTTTATGCCTACATTCTAACATCAAATGTTTTGCACGTCTTCAGTGATGTTGGTTCCCTATATTGTAGAACCATCTCTAGCATGAGCTGCTTTGACAGACAGATGGCCCTGTCTCACAGTGACATCTGGAAATGATGTGAGGCTGACATTTCAACATGGATTCCCAGACCAGCTCCCTACAGTCCCTTATTTTGCAGGGTCGCGTGCAGCCATGCTACTTTATTTTGGTTCTCTATCCTAAAATTCAGTGTGAGGACCTTACTGTCCCAAAGTGAAGCTCACAGTATGCCACTCAAGGAATAGGGTATCCCTTAGGGATCTTTATACTGATCCTAGGCACTCCAGTCTTCCAGGTCAAAGTGAGTGGCTTGAACTGCCTCTCTCTTCTGCAGAGAGAAATTCCTAGTTAGAGGGCATCTTGCCTTAAAAATGTCCTATGTTGAAAAGCAACGTAGCTCATACAGTATTCATTATTGAGAAGAACTTAAACCCATTACAATGAAACTACTATAGCAAAGCACACATCTCAATAGTCACTGGGAATTTCTTCTCAATTCCTACCACTCAGCCATTCAAATTGATCTAGCTAAGAATAATGTTCCAGCATTGGCAACTAGTATTTCATATTTTCTACACAATTACACACGATAGAGCCCACACAGTTCCCTACATCTTATAACAATGCAGTCAGGAGGCAATCTCACTGAAGAATAAAATATTTCTCAGCTCCTCTCCGGGGGGGCAAGGGGACAGTGACTCTCCAGTCATATCCGGTAAAATGTATTTCATATTCAAACGCAAATGGAGCAATTTGTGCAAATAGCATACGTAATAGGGGAGCGCTCTCCCAGGTGTGTGCATGGTAGCCACGTCCACGAGGAGACGCTCCCCATCCCTACTGTATCAGCACGGAACCTGGGGCCCATAGAAACGGAGCTGGGAATGAATAGGGGTGTCATTGTTAAGGACATCAGCAGAGAGAGAGAGAGAGAGAGAGAGAGGCATAATGAAATTCTATTTTGCCATACGCAGGGGCAGCTAGTCTGGTGTGAAATCAGATAGGGCTCTGGCTAGCATGGTTATTTTGACGTGTCGGAATAATCTGTCTCTCTGTGAGCTAAGCGATAATTCAGCTGTCATTCTGAGAGTGAGGCAGTGATAACGAGCCTCTCTGTGCAGGGCATGGAATGGAGAAATGATATGTGCTCTTGTTTTCTGTTAATAAGTTGCTAATTAGGGACCACTTGATTTCAGACCTTTCCCGCCTCCATATTTGTCACTGCAGTTACACTAAGTTGTGTTTTGGTGTGCTTTCTCAAGCATGAATATTATATAGACTATATATGTAACTGTAATGTTTTTAGTATGGTTGATTGTTTCTTCACTTGCCCAGGGACTGCAGATGGAAACTAGCCTTGTGCTAAATCTGGTAACTAGCATCTCTCCTCTTCTTTGAGGTTAATGTGCTTTGTACATGGTCCCTTTAAAAAAATACATAATTATAACTGCCTTACAAGTCAAGTCATGAATGCTAAAATTAGACTTTAAAGTTTCAAATGTTTCAACACCAATTAATTTAGTTTGATTAAAATGTTCTCAATACCAAACAATCAGTACAATAATGTTCACGTGCACATTATGGTCTCATTCTAGGCCTATTTCTTTTAATATGATCATGGAACATAATTATGTGTTTTTACACCTAAAAACACATACGACATGTTTTGATGTTGTAGTGAGGCTGGTTACATTCATATCATAATTATGTGTTTTTAGGTGTAAAAACACATAATTATGATATTGGATGTGAATGTAACCAGCTTCACTACAACATCAAAACATGTTGTATTAATAAATAAAACAATTACTGTTTGTGTCCTTAGTGTTTACTTGAATAGGTTATGTATCATTCTGTAGTATTTGTTTGCCTTGCCATTAATAGATTGCAATATATGCATAAATCCCCCATACTATTTGTTGTGAAATGGAAAGGTGTGTCATGGGTCATGTGTTGTTTGAATGCCATAGTATTACCTCACTCATCCACAAATAGAAGTAAAGAGATATTGTTCTGTTATGAAGATTGAAATTGTAGCTCAGGGTGCAAACCTGCAAAACGTAATTTTGAAGGAACGAATCTCCTCATGCTACTTGTTGTGCAGTCTTGCAGTTTCTCTGTACAGTGCTTTCTATCTATTATGAATAGATAGGGTCTAAGAGTGAGAGCTACCTACTGTACCAGTGTGTATGTCTGAGTCGACATTCACCTTTTGTTGTGTTGTAGAAAATCAAACATCTGCAGGTTGTGGCAGAGCTCTGACATCAATAACACATAGTACCAAAACTATAACACCGTGTATCAGACATTATTTATCTTGTGTGTTCTTTTATCTCTCCCTCTCTCTTCTTTCTATCTCTCTCGACCTATCACTCAGTGTTTCCCTCAGTGTTGATACTCGTCAATATCGAGCAGAGAGAGCTGAGAGGAATTGACCAGTTTGAAAATAAGGGGAAACATTTGCCACTTGCCACTGGATATTCAGATTTACCTCTGTCTTTAAGCATACACAACAAACATTAGAATACACAGACACAGCGAATATGTTTGCTCTGCTGTTCAGTGTTGCTGAATGTGAAAAACATTTAGTGACATTCTGAAATATGAATGCTGCTCTGGATAGTTTAATATCTGGTTTATCCCCCTAGCAGTGAATTCCTGCCTCTCAATTTGTGTCAATTACATAACTATTCAACCATGGAAATACTGTTGCCCAGGGTTTTAAAGCCCACTTTGCTAGTGTGTAGTAGTTTGCATGCATGTGTGTGTGTGTAGGTGTAGGTGTGTCTGAAGATAATACAAAATACATATATATTTTAAGTCCTCCCCTGCTTAGGCAAAGCTATACATTAAGGTATGATGCTAACCTTTGCTTCTGTTGAACAATATAGTGTGTGCCTGTGTGTGTGGTGGTGGTGGGGGATTTGGTATGTCCACATACTGACTGACCAATTGTTACATATTTTATTATCTCCTACTCTGTGATGCTCGTTTGTCCTGGCAGTGCATTGGTGTTTCAATTTGTTTCTCTACTGTATTTCTTATGAGACATTCCCATGGGCCAGGGTATGAATTTGAACAGGAATTTACAATTTTCTGTCTTCTGCTGTGTTGCATGCAACCAGTGCAGTAAGCATGCCTGTATCTTACAATTCAATATTCTCAGGTATGGTTGAAAGGGTTTTAATGATTTATGTTCTTAAGCAGTGGAAGCTGTTGCCTAGCCCCACAATATATTGATCCATAGTGACATTGGGACACTGAGCTGTCAGCTGGTGTGTTATGTGTTAATATTATAGTCTAATTTATAACTGTAAACATTCAATATCCCAACTGTACTGCTAGAATTAGCTATGTATTTTCACTTAACAGAAGATAAACTAAGTCAACCTTAAAACAGATTGTCCTGGGTTTTGACAGATTGGGTTTAGGAAAATTACCATGTTTCTGATTAAGCATTTTGTAGAGTTGTTAAATGCTGCATACATAAAATTAAAGCTTTATGTAAATAAATAATATTCTAACATCAAAAGTACAAACGGCTTCACTCTGCTTACTGTAATTGTGCACCCCTCCCTCCTTAGGGAAAATACACATTAAAGCCATTTTGACCTCTATTAAATCAAATATCTTAAATGCATTTGAGGCAATTTATTAACAGTCAGAATGGAGATAATCTGGAAACAAAAGTATCACCTTCTTCTCAAAATAGAAACTCGTGGATGGGGCTAATTATGGACTGCTGAGTTATCATCTTTTTCTTTCCCTGTTCATCTGGCACATACCATATAAGTGGTAGAAGTGTATTTACTTCCATCCATCATAAAAAGCTTACTGCACATTTCGATGGGAGACAGAGAAGTTTGGAGTCAGACCACACTCTGTGAGACTGCATGTGACTCAAACACATCATATTTCAATACATTCGTAAATACTTTAAATATTGGGCAGGAGGAGATGGGGATATGTATATACTAAGCCGTGGGAGATAACAGAATAACATTTGTCATCTTTCACTATTTGTATAAGGAAATTACTTTATATTTTTATTCTTGCAAAGCCACCCTTATCATTAAGGGAAACATCAGAATGGCCATCTAGGCAGCCTCCCGCTAATCATACAGTGCCGCTTTCCAATATACCGTTTTCATAGATTCTCGAATCAACAACGTGGTGGCATGGTTGCCTTTATTTAGCAGATGCTTTATCATCCAAAGTGACTTGCATGACAAGTAGCAAGGAGCAGATAGGAGTTACTGCATCTTGCTCAAGCATCCAGTACTTTATGTAGTAACTACACATTACAGTAAGTACCAGGCGAGCACTTGAATATGCAATAACCTTTAACGTTCACTGCCACATTTTATAATAAAATGGCTTGATCGCTAAATACAGTATACAATTAACCACATTTTGTAATAACACGTATTGTGGTGGTTATTGCAAAATGTGTCAGCTGCACTTGTTTTGTGATCAAGTCATGTCAAGTTCATTTATATATCCTTTAATCACATTGCAGTCTCAAAGGGCTTTTCAGCCTACACTTCACATGGAAACAAACAACACCCCCTTAACCTGCTGCTTCCCCCGAGCAAGGAAAAACTTCCATTAAAAACACCATGGGTAAAAAAGGGAAGACACCTTGGGAAGGGACCACAGAGGGAGGAATCCACCCCTCCAAGACGGTTAGGATGCAATAAGTGATGATAGGCAAACAAGATTTAGCAATAATACTTTGAATAATATGTTTCACATTGTTCCGTACTTAAGAACTAACACATCAGAGAAATGTAAATAATTGTATAAATTCGTTTTTTAAGTGGTCTGTTAATGCTACAATTGAGAGACCACACGAGTCCCAGGTCCGAGGAAGTTTACGTGCGCTAGTCACGACTAGGACTGCTCAACAACCATAGCGTTTCTCTGTATTGGAGACATATCTTCGGCAGTGGTAGTCACCGCCATCCCCACATTGTCCGGGACCATGTCAGCATCTCCTTTTGACGACACTTCCCCACCGATCTGGAGATGACCAACAAACATCCACTAGCTCTGCACACAGTTCTCTTCACAGCTTAGGGAATCCCGCCATCGACATTCTGTCCTTTACCAAGGCAGCATCTTTCCCTGATGACATCACCGGGCCGGAGCCGCACCTTCCAGACAGCCTCCAGGATTGCGACAGCATCTCCCATTTACCACACTCAGAGAAAGAGAAGCAGGGCCAGAAACACACAAAAATGACACAAAGGAGCCCGGTGCATAAGCAGAGGTGAACATTTACTTTTGCTAACTAAATGCCTCTCTGTACAAATAGGTTTTTAGTTTGATTTTGAAGGTCAAAACGGTACTAGCATCCCTAACATCAGCTGGGTAGGGCATTCCATAAAAGCGGGGCCCTATGTTATGAATAAGTAATAATGTACAACATTATGTATTAATAACTATCAAAAATGTTTGTCACCACCCATCCATATAATTGTTATTTGGATGATTAAACTAATCTTCCCTAATGTGGACCTGTGTCACTAATGAGTGGACTATCCTGTATTATCCGAGTCAGTGTAGTGGTGCGTTATGTGTTGTGGTCAGTAGACTGGGGTTTGAGAGAGGACATTGTGACCCATCTCCCTAAAATGTCCTAGCACAATATGCTTGGAGGCTCAGAGTTCTACATTAACTGTTTTTAGGAAAAAAAACATCATGAAAGGAAGGAAGAAAAGAAGGAAGGTTATTTTGCTAATACAAATGATACCTCTACTTTACCTGTAGGTCTCAGATGTGATTCTATTTGCGATTCTAACCAACCTAAATCGTCTGAATCTTTCTCCAGAGAGCACGCTAACATAGCAGCTATGTAGTTCAGAGAATATGCTCCAGTGACTCACGAGATGAGAAAAAGAACATCAGCCCACAAATCTACTCCATCGCCAATGTGTATTGATCTCTATTGGATTTTGTCCATACCGTCTTGCCTAACTCAAAGGTTAACCCCCACAGGCACCTTTAAGACTCAATGAAGTTCAGAGAGAGAGAGAGAGAGAGAGAGAGAGAGAGAGAGAGAGAGAGAGAGAGAGAGAGAGAGACTCCTGCAAGTAGTGACACTGACAGGTTAAAATTTGTTAAGACATATGGACATTTTGCATCATATTTGCCCCTACCTGGTTGTACTTACATTGTATGTAATCGGTTGTTGCATCCTTATATGTGTTAGACACAGACGTTGTTATCCACAATGCATCCTATTATTACAACTTCCTCAGTGAATATAGCAAGGCAGCCCACCTTCGGTTTTGATAAATATTCAAAAAAGGAATCAAGTTTACTATAGGCATAGTGTGTTTTTTGTGTGTCTTTCTTCTTATGTGTGTTCCTTATGTGTGTCTGTGCTGTGCATGCATACATTCAGGTATTTGCCAATTACCCTATAACAATGACTTTTAGTCAGAAAGAATATCTAGCCCAGCACCATCTCATTAGCATATCATTAGCATTGTACTGTGAGCTCAGAAAAAAAGAAAAAACACTAGAGCCCTTTATTGTCTTACACAGGCTTCCAAGAAGTGGGGAAGTATATTCCCTTTTAGATTGGGCAAGAAGAAAACAAAACATCCTTTTTAACATTAAATCTGTTTATGCCCTTTTGTCACACAGTTTCATTTCGCCATGAGAATCAGTCTGGAAAGCCTCTGAATCCTTGTGAATGTGTCCGAGTAGCAACTGAACTTACCAATCAGTGGCTTAGGTGTGCCGACAGTGAAAACAACCAGATGTATCAGACAATCAACTGCCAAGTATAGGAATTTGAGTGACATGTCAGAGATACAGTATGTGAGAAATGTGTCTCTATCCAATATAAATGGAATAATCAAGTACAGAATGCTAAGTGTAATACTTGTATTTCAAAGTGGTTCTGACTTTGTTACTGTATTGATGCACATGCAATAATATTAACTATTTGTTCACTTCACAAACATTGTTTAATACTCATACTCATAAACACTGTCAAACATGTACCCTATTATAATTATTAATATGATACATTTCCAATGTGTTGTATCTTTATAATGTTTTGTTTGAGGGAATATACATGTACATACTGTATCTACCTACATCTCCTGCTGAGATGACAGTGTCTCTCCTCTTCACAACATGCGTTTGTGTATCAGTAATGTTTTCACACAGATACAGCAGGACACCTGCTGAGATCTTTACATGGTACAAAAACCATGGGGGGGGTGATTAAAGCCCATAGGCCTCATTGAAGAGGTGTGTTTTGAGCTGTGTTTTAAATATTATTATGGAAGAAGCAGAGCGAATGGCAAGAGGAAGCTTGTTCCATAGTGATGGAGCACCGACACAGAAAGCTCTGTCACCAAAAGTCCGGAGCCTGGATTTAGAGACAGCAAGCAGGTCTTTGTCAGAAGACCGCAGGGAGCGTGACTGGGTGTAGGGATGGAGCAGATCTGTGAGGTACCGAGGTGCAAGTCCATGGAGAGATTTATATGTTAGTAGGAGGATTTTATATTTGATCTCTACCTAGACTAGTTACAGGCAGTTTCTGTCGTTCTCTAGAATGCTTGCTAACTTTGAGCTCAAATCAAAACGAACTCCCTCAGAAGCTCAGTCCCACACATTGAAATGCGTTGAGAAGCCAAGCAGCGTTGTCATGAGCGGTGTTCACCATTGTTTATGTTCCTATTTATGGAGCCAGGGCTGCGTAGAAGTGCTGGGTAATTTCTTCAGTGCGCACATACGATGGTAAACTAGTGAAAAGCTAGGCTCTATCTGGGGAATTTGACAGAAAGTGTATTAGCTTTCAATAGCTGACACATTAATGAATAATACATTTAAGGAATTGTTTGTTCTTAGCCAAATCAGTATATATTTCCATGCATATTAAGGCAATGTCAAAGGCAAACTACTTTCATGCCTCTCTCCAACCTACAGTACTCTACCATATTAATACACACTAATTCACATTCCCTTGTATTATACAGCAGTTGTATAATAAAAGCATATATTTTAATAAAACAAAAGTATTATTAAATAATACAAGATACATTAAGATTGACATTGAATAGCCTACTGTAATCTCAATTTGCATTCTACTGTAGAACACTCTCCATCTGAGCTTGTTTTGAAGCCTTTTGGCAGGGCTCTCATCCTCTATTGATGATAATTCTAACACATACATGCAGAGTTATTGACTGAATCCGTTGTGTTAACTATGGTGTTTTCCCATGTTCTGCCATGCCAGTGCTAATCATGGCTCTGCGTATTTCATTGTGCTTAATCTGTTCTCAGAACTCTGCCCCGCATGCGCCAGTCATCTCCCTCCTGTTCTACGCAGCAGCAGATGCACAAGGATCCCTGGAGCCACATGTGGAGGAACGCAACCGCCTGGGCTCTCTAACAGGGTTCTCTGAAGAACTTGGCACATTTAAGATGACCTTTCGCAAACCTGTTACCGGGGAGTCATCCACTGGGAAATATGCCAGGTAAATGAGAAAAACATTAGCGAAATGGGTTGTATGCTGTCCCATACATGCAAAAATCTAAATTGAGCCTCTAATACTTCCATGCACCTTGTATTGAGGCTTAAAGGAAAAGTGTGTAATAGTTTATATAAGTGTTTATATAGTCATCATCATATGTTATCTTTCTTATTTAAAAAAAAAAGTCTTTAAAGTGGAGTTCAATCGTCATTAGATTCTCCTGTTTATCTCGCTGGACCACAAAATCCATGAGCGGGATTGAAAGACATTGTTTTCTTTATTGCCACACTTTTTATCCTATTCAGAAAAAAAAACTAGCTGTTGGTCAGACTTTCACATTTATGATCATCCTTGAACTATCCACAATGGTTGCTTGCTTCCTTCTGTAACATACGCAAAACAGCTTATAATTGCGATTAATATTTGTATATATTTATTATACATGTATAAATAGACAATTTTACAGGATAAGACGGATCCTGAAATAAACATGTAATTCAGCGTATTCTGGCAAGGTGCTCTGCACAGGTATCTGACCCCAATAGTCATGTGACAACAAGAAACAAGATTATAACAGCAGTAGAGAAGTAGATGCTAAACCAAGTCTCTCTATCCTGTAAACACATTTATATTTAAATGTGTATAATAGTGTTTCCTGTTTTCCCACATTTTGTAAACATTTCTTAGAAAATGTATTAAACCTGATACGTTCATTCTTACTTTAAAATATATGACACAATTGTGTTCTACTGCACTAAATATATTTTTGAGGACAAAAATCATCTAGCCATGTTTGTGCTGTTTACATAGAGGTGCAGGCAGCGCTGGCCCTGGACATTCTGCCACCCTAGGCAAGATACAAATAAGCTTTAGCCTGTGTCATTGTCCCAGCCTATAGGCCTATAGGCAGTCTGATACACGTTTTGTCTAATTCCCCAAGTATCTCCCTGCATTTTGTTATCTTATCCTTCTATGTGCGTGCTAACAAAGTAATTTGGTACTTACACACAACCCTGCCTCAGTAAATAGGAACATAAAGTGGCGAACACCGCTGACGACAACAAAGCCACTTGTTATTGGCTTGGTGACGCATTTCAACATGCGGGGCGGCACTGTGGAGGGATATTGTTTTGAATTGAGCTCAGCTAACAAGCGTTCTCAAGACTGACTGGCCGTGCCTTTAACAAATTAGTTGTTTTTACAGCTCTACACTGATCAGGAGCACACAGTCAATTGTCAAATGCCACCTCAAATTAATGCCACTCTAGCTGGCTGCCTAATCTTGGGAAGGGTGAAAATAAAAATGTGCTGGAGAAAAAAAATTGAAATGACTTGCTCAAAGGTTAAAAAGAACAACTTCCAAATGCGTAGCACACAACTGCCTGGAGCATCAATGTATGTGAAAGAGGTGGAGGGGACCTTTTGATTGCATCACTCTGTCTCCCAGTGGCCAGAATTACATACCTTGCCTTTCACAGGGCGGTTGTGGTTTAACATTGTGGGTACTGCACCACACACCTGGGAATACTAATGTAAAGACAGTGTGTGGGAGAACTGAATACAGGATGTGGTTAACAATAGTGTGTCCTCTTCTCAGTTACAACAATCTGCAGACGGTCACTCCAGGCTTGGATAAACTGACAGACATTGTGAAGAATAGTCTCACCCGCAAGTTTATCTACAGTCCCCCCTCTGGTGAGAAGAGGCATTACATTGCTGTGGATGTCTACAAGCCGCCTCATCACCCGCAGCAGCAGAAATCTGCCGAAACCAGGAAGGAGAGTGACTTTGTCGTTCACCAGGTAACGGTCCAGACGCCTTTCCAGATCGAGGTTCTCTTTGAGTCCGGAAGTTACCGCAACCGGCCCAACCAACTCGTTGGGGCGACCATGACCGAGGAGCTGGAGAAGAGGAAAGCTGCATTTGATTCCAAGTTTGAGAGGACGTTTGGCCTTGAAAGCAAAGGCTACAGCCAAGCATATATGAAGTTTGGCAAGGCGGCACTCAGCAACATGTTGGGTGGCATGGGCTACTTCCATGGCCAGTCTGTGGTTCAGTCGGCCTACAACGAATACCCACTCCTCTACCCTGAAGGCGCACTTTTCACAGCCGTTCCATCGCGGTCCTTCTTCCCCAGAGGGTTCCTATGGGACGAGGGATTTCACCAGCTTCTGCTGAGTAAATGGGACCCCCAGGTGACGAGGGAGGCTACCGCCCATTGGCTGGACCTCATGAATGTGGAGGGCTGGATCCCTCGGGAGCAGATTCTCGGCGACGAGGCTCGCAGCAAGGTGCCGGCCGAGTTCGTGGTGCAGCGCAACGAGAACGCCAACCCGCCCACACTGTTCCTGGCCCTGCAGGAGCTCATGGAGCAGCTGGCCTTGAGGCCGGGCAGCGGCGAGACTCGGCCCACCGTGCCTTTCCTCCGCAGGCTCTTCCCCCGGCTGCAGACGTGGTTCGAGTGGTACAACACCACGCAGTTGGGCCCGCTGCCCGGCTCGTACCGGTGGCGCGGGCGCGACAAGGACACCAACCTGTACCTGAACCCCAAGACGCTGACGTCCGGCCTGGACGACTACCCGCGCGCTTCGCACCCGTCGGCCGACGAGCGCCACGTGGACCTGCACTGCTGGATGGCACTGGCCTCAGGCACCATGGCCCGCGTGGCGCGGCTGCTGGGCGAGCCCCACCAGGAGTACGAGCGCACCCGGCGGGCGCTCAGCGACGAGCGGGCGCTGGACGAGCTGTACTGGGCCGAGCAGCTGGGCGCGTACAGCGACTACGGCAACCACACGCAGGCCGTGTCGCTGCAGCAGGAGAAGGTGCAGGTGCCGGCAGGCCAGCCGCGTCACCAGCCCCCCGTGGCACGGATGGTGCGCACGGTGCGCCGGCCGCCCAGGCTGCAGCACGTCAAGGCTCTGGGCTACGTCAGCCTGTTCCCCTTCCTGCTGCGCGTCCTCAGCGCCCACTCGCCCAAGCTGGAGCACATGTTTCGGGACATGAGAGACCCTGAGAAGCTGTGGACGCCCTACGGCCTGCGCTCGCTCTCCAAGACAGATCCCATGTACATGAAGCGGAACACGGAGCACGACGCCCCCTACTGGCGAGGACCAATTTGGATCAACATCAACTACTTGGCAGTCAGAGCCTTATACCATTACAGCAGCATAGAGGGGCCATTTCAAGAGAAGGCAGCTGCCCTTTATCAGGAACTCAGGACTAACATCATAGAGAATGTGTACAGACAGTATGTGCAGACTGGGTACATCTGGGAGCAGTACAATGACGCTACTGGCAGGGGTCAAGGAAGCCATCCCTTCACTGGCTGGTCAGCACTGACCATATTAATGATGGCAGAGCAGTACTGATTCTATACACACATTCACATCTCACCATCATTGGTACAGTAGCATGCTTGAATGTTGTTTTTTTTTTTTTTTTTTTTTTTTTAGGAATCTTACGGCTCAGAACGTTTTACTTGTCTTTAACATGCAGTGCTTAAATTGGTATTGATCCATTGGAATGTACGCACTGTGTATGTTCTGGAAGTTATGTAAAATCGTTATTGTAAATTTGTAACTACTGCGTAATTCTGTTAACCTCCACGCATACCGTTTGCGACATACCAGATAATGCTTGAAATTTTATTGACAGTGCCTCAAATAGACTTTAATATCTGCGAGTTAGTGTTTTCAGCACTATATGCTGAAGTACACATTTTTCTACCCACTAATAAGACTATACACAGGAAAACATTTTCAAAACACGATTGACCATATATGACCTTGGCAATGGCATTGTAAATTACCAAAAATAATGTCCTACAAAATATGATTATAATCTATGGAATGTTTTTCTTAATACGGGTATTAAAAGCATAAGAAATACATTAAACTGAATGGTTGCCAAGTTGTATCACTCTGAAGGTTTGGGAAAGTTTTTACAATTAAGTATTAGAGGTTAATTTATTGGTAAAGCTTGAATATTATATACAGTTAAACTATCTTAACCTAGCAAGATTAATTGAGAATTTGATTTGTAGACCACAATCTATTTTTCTTGCATGCCGCCTCACTTTTTAAAATGTAACTGTTTTAAAATAACACACTATTGACTACTACAGGAATAGTACATGTCAGGAACACATTTTGCTGCCTTGACAAATGAGTGCCATTGCCTTTAACAGTGCCATATTTACTTTATTATGATCATTCTTTCTGAAGTTTTGATTGGCTGGGATTATATTCTTTTGTAACTGTCTGTGGTTTTCCTCTGAAAAGAGCAGTTTATAAAAACCTGTGTTTGGAACAGATGAAAACTGTTGTTGCAAAACAATAAATTGTCTTAATCATGTTGTACTCTTAATTTATATGTAAGGGGGCTGTTACCTCTGATGAGAAAATAAATTGATCATTACTAACTAGCAAATGTAGCAATGTAGCAAACAAAGCAGATGACAATAACTTAAATGTATCTACTCATCTTTCTTTTATACCTTCCTTACTTAATCATGCTTGATAGCATTAATGCCAGTTGTAGGGCGCAAGAGATTAAATGATTAGTTTGGTGAGTTGTTCCACTTATTGAGTCTGAATAACCTAATCTAAATATACTGTATGTAATATATAACAAGCCTCTGACTTTATTACAAAGTCATTGTTTGACCAGAAATTATATTATGGGATGTCAATGTGTATCACTTATTATACCAGGAAAGGCTCTTGATTAAAAATAAATCAAATTTTCAAGAGTGTACTTGTACATTTGAAGATTAAATTATAATTTAAAATGTTCCAATTTATGTCATGTTCTTCTATTGGCATGCTGCTCAATCAGTGAGTGCATTGCATTCCGTATTTTCCACTTATTTTATGCCGGTCCATGTTTCCCTGTACATTAAAATGTCCTTTCTTTAATTGTTCTGTCTGGAAACGCACACTATCCACTTGGTATTTTTGTCAAATGCAATATTTAGAGGCCACTGGCTGACGTCAGTCTGCTTCTAGTTATTTCTTTGGCCCGCATAGTTTCAATGGAGCACAGTTGTGAGGGCTTGGTGTTTACTTCAGATCAAGCTCAGGGAGTTCATATATTGCATATCCTTTTCATTCACTGCCATGCACTGCCTTGCATTCACTCACCTAGACACAGTGGTCTTGGTCTCAATAAAACTTTGACACTAAATGAACAATGTGTCTGTACACACAGCGCTGTTGGTTCCATTCAGTTTTGAACCCTAGGCTTCAACCCCGTCTTTCATGAAGTCTCTGAATAGACTGGACGCGCAGTAGCCTATAGTGTAGATGAAAGCTTGGGTATGGAGCACAAAGTTTACTGGGATAAAAATAGTCATTCTAGCAGTAAGCAGAACTGTATTCAGTCTGTGTAGCCACAGCATGATATTCTTTATAGACCTGCCTCAATTTATAAAATCACCCTAATGGTAAAAGCGCTTTACAAAACATTGTTTTGTGGCATATTCTCTACTCTTCCCAATCCAGCTCTCATTACATTTTCTACTTGTTATAGCTGTGCTCACTTTTGTGGACAGTTGTCAGTTTGGGCAAACATTTGGAAATTTGGGGTACTGTAATTGCAAAAACAATATTGAAGAGATGGAGCACTTTTTGAATTCTAAATGGAATATGAGAGAAGTCCGTCATGACAAATATGGCAAAGAAAATAACTAAATAAGGAATCATACAACCAATCTGAGGTTGCACTGATTAGCCTTAAGTATAACCTGTGGGAAAAAAGGGTTATAAACCTTGTTTTGGGGCAATATTTAAAAAAAGTACAGGTCTACTGTATATATTTTATATACAGTATATCAGATTTGACTGGTGATTGTATTGTACTAGGTTTTTTATTTTTTCTGGGAAACATTCCATTTGGTTTTCTTCCGGTGACTGGTCACGCCTTGCATGGCAGCAATCCCCATCGGTGTATGAATGGGTGAGTGTGAGGCAATTCTGTAAAGCGCTTTTGAGTGGCCGGAGGGTTAGAAAAGCGCTATATAAATGCAGTCCATTTACCATTTACCATTGTATATACAGTTTTTATGTCCCGGTGACCAATAAAAGTGAAATTTTAGCTCTCTCCCCATTAATTTAGATAGTCTACTTAATCAATATAGTGCCAGCCTTTCATATGAGGACTTGGATGTAACCCAAATGGAGGAATAATGATAGAATCGAATAACATCTCAAGAACTCAAGAAAAATCTTACAATGTTTACATTTACATTTAAATTGTAAACAGCCACTACTGTGTACTGTGTTGTAGAGACATTGTAAGCTGTTAGTGGATGATGTGTCAAACCTCACACAATAATTGCTGTAGGGCTTTGCTGTGGGAGAACCTGGCTAATCTTTTGACTCTATGACCTATTAACGCAAGTAAATCATCAGGGGATTTGGACATAGATGAGCCATATCCTCTGCCTTTTACCAGTTCTCTCAGAGGGAATGATTCCTCATCCCCTCAATGCAACTGCAGTTGAAAAAAAATGCATTTTTTCCCTTTAGAGTGTGGACAATGTGTGACTAAGCACTCACTACGCAATCTGTCCCCTCCACCTGCCACCTAAAGACACCTTTTCATTGTGAGATGCCATCATAGCCAAATTGCATCAGGATCAACTAATGTGACTGTATAATAAACAGGTGAGTCAGGAATGTATTCATTGGCATGTCATCTCGACCTCTTAAATTTCCATTTGATTATTAAAAAGTTGCCACGACCCAGTACCAACTAATAGGCTAATATGCTCAGAAAATTCAATAAGATAATCTCCCCCATCTGAAGGCTCAAATTCACATTCAAATTCATTTGTTTTTATTGTAAATGTAGTCAGATAGATAGTAGTTGTAAAGTTTTCTTGTAGATCTTCAACCTTCAGCATTGTAATTACCAGGGACCTATGCTAGAGGGAGCTAATTAATAAGGCATTTATAAGATGAAAAGAGAGTTTTGAATACAGCTCGGCAATCATTTTACTCACAATATAGAACTGCTCAGATTAAAGCAGAATAAGTGGATAATTATGCTAATGGCCCCATTTGAATAAAAGATATGGTGACAGGCTATATTTGTAGGAAATCACTGTTCACTGTATGCATGCTTTTCTCACACAGCCTCTCTGTGCGTATTGTATGTGGGC
The DNA here is from genome assembly GCA_026546735.1 of Forbesichthys agassizii. Lineage (NCBI taxonomy): Eukaryota > Metazoa > Chordata > Actinopteri > Percopsiformes > Amblyopsidae > Forbesichthys > Forbesichthys agassizii. The sequence continues at coordinate 1,300,986 of JAODLL010000001.1, read as the reverse complement.
TCTTATTATCATCATCGCAACAGAGATGTCAGAAGTTTTGTCCTCAGGTAACATGATAGCATTATGTGTGTGTAAGGGTATGGAGGTGTCTACACAATGTTTTGGCCCCTCGGACAATCAACAACGCGTCTGGAAGGTTTTCCATGAACTTGTGCTTCCTATGACGTAAACACCAATATTCTCTGTGATTTGTGAAGTGTTTGTCTAAACTGTGGCTGTAAACTGCCATAAGCATTCATTAGTTTCCTACATGTGAATTTAAATCACCTCTGTTGTCAATGAGGACCCAGCAGCGACAGCACCATAGAGGAGTATTGACTACTATGTTGGTTCTCAGCCTTTAATGACACATGGCTCCCCGAAGAACTAGATCGTTGTGTGTCCTACGTGCCTACGTGAACTAACTTATTTCGATAGCATGTGAGAGCAGCTTTAAAACATATGCAAACAACCGAAAATGTTATTGAACACATTGTTTTATAAAACATTTATCTTGATATCATGTTATGCTTCCCTCCCAATTTTGAGACCTTCTCAAGGCTGTCCGGATTATTTCTTAATGGTTGGACTAAAACACATTCATTAAGTGTTCTTCCTGACATGAAATTACCTTCTCTATTTTCTATTATAATAATCGTTACTTATAATGTATCTTTTGTTTATTTTTTGATTTTCCTACAAGATATCTGCCATTGTTTTGCACAGGGTATTTCCCTCCAAAAGCTTGCCTTTGAGCACCCTTGTCTCAACCAAGTAGGCCTACTGTATGTGAATGTTATGTAAGATCCACTATAAATAGGTTCACCCGGGATCTTTTGTCTTTACCTGATTCGCTCTTAGCCCAACCATTTTTTATTTCTGGAGAGAGCTGTGGAAGCTAGTGCAATGTAGAGCCGGCCGTTACCATAGTTACTTTTGTTAGCTGCAAGCTCTTAACATTCTTCATCTGTTTCCTCACGTCTGTTGTTAGCTATTTGTTTCAATTGATGTGTATTGCTGCTTCTGATGCATCAAATCACTCATGTAAATAAGGGTTGCTAATCACTATTGTCCATCATTTCACAACTAATTTTGATTAATATGTCTTAGAATGTGAGTGCTAGTGTAAATTGAGACTATTTGGCAGTAGTTGTAGGTTACATTTAGCAGACTTGGTGAATAGTGTTGAACACAATTGCTTCAAAGTTATATAGGATTGTGTGGACGATGTTATTGGTCTTCTCTAACCAGATATATGCTTTTGGGTGTTCAGCGAATATTGTGCTGTTTAGAAAGTATATTTCTGAGTTACAGTACCTTGACCCACTTTAACATTATCAACATTGCAAAACTATACCTAATTTAACGTGATAGTCTTTTCAGATTCAAAATTTAGTTGGACTTGTTCCTAATATAAATGGCTTATGTAGTGACTTAATGTAAGTAAATGTGCACCTAATTCAAGAAATCTTATCAAGTGAATTTCACTTACTGCGCTGGCAGCCAATTTAGCTTATTTTAAGCATTAGTAAGCTCATAACTAATATATATGCACTTATATTTGATAGGGCAATTTGTTGTTCACTTCCCCTTTGCTCAAATCTGTTTACTACAGTGTTATATACATGATGTGTTATATACATGATGTGTTATACATGATGTCTTATATACATGATGTGTTATATACATGATGTGTTATACATGATGTGTTATATACATGATGTGTTATATTACATGATGTGTTATATTACATGATGTGTTATATACATGATGTGTTATATTACATGCTAATTAGCTCCTTCTGTGCTACAAGTGGTATTGCAGCATAGGACAACACACTCCATTTCACATGCTTGTCAGAAAGCAGTTACGTAACAGGTAGTTGGAACAGGCCCACGAGCTGTTTGGTCCGGGTGGTGTTGGGTATGTGTCCTGCAGAGATGAATGCCTGGTGGACAGTGTATTAGCGCAGTGTGTGTGTGTGGTTGTGGTTGTACGTCTGGGGGAATGATGGTTAAAGAATCACTTTGTGCAATCACGATTCGGAGAGCCGAATGTGATTCTAACCTCTCCTGGTTGTGGAAGCACAGAGTACAGGCGGCTGGGGACTGTGGTGGGTGAGTGGGGAGGTATTTTTGGAACGTATGGGAAACCTACCACACCAACAGCAGCCCTCATAGGGGCCTGGTGCCGGGCATCCCTTCCTCACTCCCACACTCCGCAAAGGAGATGTTCCTTTAAAAGATGCACCACGCTTCCGCTTACTTTCTGCACAGTGGCTCCATTCCTCTTGTGATGTTGATGATACTCAATATATAACCATGCATAGCCCGACATACAGTATGTGAGAGAGAGGGAGAGGGAGAGAGAGGGAAGGAAAAACATTACCTTGGCAGCTCAGGCAAGAGTTCTGTATTTATAGAAAGTCGTGTTTCCGGCAGGGTTTCTGTGGTGGTGGCACTCCCAATCCAATTTTTTGCGGTGTATTACGAAGCCTTTTGTGTCCAGGTTTACATTGAAAATGTTCCCTCAGCCGCTGCCTTGGGGGAGATTTGACATGTCAGAATGTGATTTGGGGGAGGGAGATGATTTCTTGAGCTCTTGTGCCACCTTGTCTTTGTTAGGAAAGCTCCAGAAACCTGCATACTGTCAATGAGTAAATGTTCTTTTATGCTCTCATAATATGTATTTTTAGCCTAGTTAGTATATTATTTTTCGCATACATCGAGTGTACTGTATTGTAATCATACTCGTAGAATGCACAACCTGATACGTTGTTGATTTTTCAATATTTACTGAGCGTCATGCCTATCTTTATCTTATAGTTTAGGTGTGAAGTACATTTTAACTGAAAGCCACTGCACTGAAAGCAACTGCATCTCAGTTTTATTTGTTGCTAGGGTTTGGGTAATATTTATTTACTTCTTCAAGTCCGAGGTTAGCAGGTGAAATGGGTGTGACCCCAGTTGGCCATGAACCACAGGGCAAAGTCAGCAGGGGGATAGTCAAATCGATGCTGAGGTGACAGGAGGTGTCGTGACATAAAAGCATGGCTGTAGAAATAGCTTCAGGAAGTCATTTAAAAGATGAAATGACACTATGCCACCCTGAGTTCTTCTGTGCAGCACATCCCAAAGAGCAAATGTGGTGTGTGGCTCTATAGAGTGACTCTATAGATTTCTAGGTGATGATACAGGGTTAAAAACTTGAAAATAGGATCCAGTATCTGTGTGTGTCTAAGTCAGTTATCTAAGTAAAATAGAAGCAAAAAGACTAAGAAAAACTGAAGCTGTTAAATTCATGAAATCAACAGTATATAACAATACACAGATAATCCATCCAACAGTAATGGAAGCTATATTTCCTGATGAATAAAATAGGCTGCTATGAATACAAAAGCACAAGTTTATTAAACATTCAGTATTTTTTACAGGGGAACTTTATTTTTTGCTATGTCAACGCAGATAGGATTTTGTATTGTGCAACAGACCATGAAGTCATAATATATAATATTGAGTTTAATCACAAGGTTAGGCAAAATGATTGGCAATCTTAGTTGATAAATGTGGTCAAATGATTTCTGGCGCTGCATATTTTGTACAAAATAAAAAAAATGTCTGTCCTTGAAATTGTCCAAAATACTGCAAATTTGGTTATTATTCATAAATCACCTGTATCAGCCATTGAACTATAAGCCTATGAATGTAACCTTGCAGTTGCTAAGAATCTACTTCAGTGGATACGTTGATACAATATCGACATAGAACATATGTGGTGTTCAGTATTGCATACAATACTAAACAAATGTATTGATCAACAGAAGACCAGACAAGTACTTTAACCATTATGTAAGGTGACTAAATAACAATTATATTGCTGTTTTCAGCACAATGAATGGCTTTGACAGCACACTGCAACATTTTGGAATAACCAGGCAGCTAGTTGTACTTTTATCATGAGCTGATGTGGGAGTATTTTTCAGGAGAAGCAGGGAGATCACTTGCTATCTCAAAGTCTTCAGGGAGAAATGTAAAAACTATAGACCATGTTACATGGTGTCCAGGAATTACAATATCTATGCTGCGTACAGGAAGCAAGTAAAGTATCCACAATTAATAATGAATTTAATCACCAGCTGGTGCCAATAAATATCAACATTTCAGCATTTCATTACATAATAAGAGTAAAAACAAATACAGCATTTTTAAACCAAAACAATTCAATATTCACCTGCTCTTTACTAAAAGGATATATTGAATACAGCTACATTATATTTTATAAGAGTCAGTTGTTTGAACCGCTTTTGTAGTTCAGCATCCATTTTAAAACATTATAGACTACATGAGCTACTACATTCTTAAGCTATCTTGTCATGTCATCCCAGTGATATTAAAGCATTTGTTGCACACTACATAAATGTAAAAAATACAACATTGCATTTCATTTAACGTTTACAGCTATGGAGTTACCCCTGCACTATAATGTCAGTAAGTGCTATAACGTTACATAAATCCATTACTTAGTCCTGTGCTGTGGCATTTTCTGAAGGAGAGAGGTGACAGGCCAAAAAGCATCTTAACAGCGTCCTGTGATCTGAGCTCTGTGTGATCAGATTGGTTTTAATAGACTGTGGATTACTTGGAGGCAGTTTGGCGAGACGACACATATGTGGGCCTAGAATTAGAGTGCACATCTGAGGTGAAAACCATTTGTTCCGGAGAATGTCAAAGCCATATATTTTCCACTTCGGTGTTGTAGAAAATTACATAGAATTTGGATAGCCTTGCAAAAGCCTAAGCATTCGGTCTATTAGGCCAAGAAGCCTGTTTGCATTTAAGGTGGAATTTACATATTCCGTTAATCTTCTCACACCAATATAATCCTATTTTACATCTATGACCATCAGTTTGAAATATTGTTTAAATTTGTCTACAGTGTCTATCAGTCTGACCGGACTTGTCAAATGGATTTGTGTTGCTGTCCATGGTGCTGAACTCACATTGAAGATCTGCAATACAGTAACTAACGTCCAAACGAAAGCATATCGACTTTTTGTCATTGAAAGTGTGACCACAGAGTGAACCCAGCAACCAACGAGAAACTGAAAATGAAAGAAAAAAAAAATGCTTTGGGGTTTGAAATGTCATGTGAACAGTTGGGTTCAACCACTGAACACCTCAGGGGTGGTATTGACTCCCTTCATTCCTTAAAGGCCAAGGCTTCGTTTATAGACATAGCTTTGCAGTTCGCCCACAGTATAAGCGGTTTGCCTTTCCCCACCACAAGTGAATAAGTGAAAACAAAGATTGAGCAGTTACTTACAAGCAGGGCCTCACTCCGCCTCACTCCAACTGATCTGCAACCGCGCCAAACCATGCAGTTTTGATGGCATGCAGAGGCAGACAAACATAAATATATCCTTGTAGTTTTTTTTCTGACTTGGACAAAATTAAATCAGTTGACCTAATCTATCCATCTATCTTCTCCCACTTTTCCCGAGTCAGGTCGCGGGGGCAGCAGCTCCAGCAGGGGACCCCAAACTTCCCTTTCCCAAGCCAAATCAGCAAGCTCCGACTGGGGGATCCCGAGACATTCCCAGGCCAGTGTGGAGATATAATCTCTCCACCTAGTCCTGGGTCTTCCCTGAGGCCTCCTCCCAGCCGGACATGCCTGGAACACCTCCCAAGGAAAGCGACCAGGGTCCATCCTTACTAGATGCCCGTACCACCTCAACTGGCTCCTTTCGACGCAAAGTAGCAGCGGCTCTACTTTGAGTTCCTCACGGATAGCTGAGCTTCTCTACCCTATCTCTAAGGCAGACGCCAGCCACCCTCGTGAGAAAACCCATTTCGGACGCTTGTACCCGTGATCTTGTTCTTTCAGTCATTACCCACCCTTCATGACCATAAATGAAGGTAGAAATAAAAATTGCCCAGTAGATCGAGAGCTTTGCCTTCCAGCTCAGGTCTCTTTTTATCACCACGGTGGGGTAAAGTGACTGCAATACTTCTCCCGCTGCTCAGATTCTCCGGACAATCTTCCGCTCCAATGTCCCTTCACTCGCAAACAAGTCGCAGAGGTACATGAACATGGGGTTCACTTGGGGTAAGGACTCATTCCCTACCTGGAGTAGGCACTCCATTGGTTTCCTGCTGAGAACCATGGCCTCAGATTTAGCGGTGTTAATCCTCATCCCAGCCGCTTCACACTCGGCTGCGAACCTATCCAGTGAGTGCTGGAGGTCACAGACCGATGATGCCATCAGGAACACATCATCTGCAAAAAGCAGCGATGAGATCCCCAGGCTACCGACCCGTCTCCACCACGACTACGCCTCGATATCCTGTCCATGAATATCACAAACAGGATTGGTGATCAAATTTGACTTAACCGTAATTTACTAAAATGTCACTAAGAAAGTTATGATATACTGTATATAAATTATTATTTTTATGTAATTATTATTTTTATTATTATTATTATTATGTTTATTATTTGTATTATTATTATTATTATGTTTATTATTATTATTATTATTATTATTATTATTATTCAATTGTTTATTGTTATTTCTATTATTTTTATTATTCTATTATTTTTTATTATTTATTCGTAAATGGCCATATATTACAAAGTGCATCTGTTTGTGTGTGTGTGTGTGTGTGCTTTATTCTATTGTAGTACATGCAGTTGATCTGAAGTGTGTAGGCTATATAACTTCTAGCTAAACTGCCATGACTTTGTGAATTGAATGTCTTTATTGTTTGTGATAATAATGTATGTTGTATTATAGGCTACTATTCATTATATGCATAGGCATATGTATATATATTAATTAACATACACCTCCTTCCACATTTCCCTTTGGGATTATTGACCATACAGTGTGTGTGTGTGTGTGTGTGTGTGTGTGTGTGTGTGTGTGTGTGTGTGTGTGTGTGTGTGTGTGTGTAACCTACACACAAAAATGCCTAGCCTAGCTGTACACCCAAGATACATATAGCATATACACAAAGTGCATGTCTCTCAATATAGATAGTAATACTAATAATACAGTTCATCAAATAAATTCTAGAGTAAAAAAAAATCTAAATTCAAATCAACTTTATAATTGAATACACAAAATTAGTTAACATTAGTATAACGAACTGGATACTTTTAACTCGGAATTCAAACTTCATCATCCTATTGCAATGTTTAGCATAGCCTACAAATAGGTTACTATAATCGATTAGTAGAGTGTTTGTATATGTTATTATTAATAATAATAATAATAATAATAATAATAATAATAATAATATTTTTGACGTTCTTCCTCTCTGGTCGCCACTTGTTGCAACGTCAGTCCATCTCTCCTTTTGGGGGTAAGCCCGTCACATCCTCTGTCCATGTATGGGCACGAAGTTTACACGCAGCGGGGAATCCTCTCACTGGAGCTGATGAATGGGGAGGAGGGCCAGAGAGCAGCCCAAGTGTATATAAGGAGAGAGAGGGGAAGTCGCTGATGTGAAATTCACAGCAGCAGATCTCGAAGAGCTGCACATCGATGCGCAGACGAAAGGAATTCCTATTTTGCACCTTTTGACACCTTTTGACACATCATCACTTTGGATAATTTGTGAAGCTACCTGGAAGTAAAAAGGAATTGTTTTGCATTCGTTGTTTTCATATGCAATTGTTTAGAATAGACTTCCAAGTGCACCATTATGCTGAATAACATGGATTTAAATTCTAAAGACTCCTTCTACTCCCAGTTTGAAAATTGCAACAATTCCTCCATCGGAATGGAAAACTGTGTGCGGAAAGAGAACCAGAAGGTGTACGTTGATGCAGAGCGCGGTGCACCTGCCCAGTTTGGCCATGGTGAGTTCGCATTACAGTGCAACGTCGTGCATATTCACCTACATGCAATGGTCATCTTAAAGTATGTGGAATGTGGGTTCTCATTAAGATTTTGATGTTCATAGCATGTAACGATGTGGTCATTTGTGCAAATTGCGCGTATTCACCTGATGCTACAGTATTCTTATTATAACAAAAGTTCCCTCTCTTTGTGATTAAACAGAAGGAGCTCCTGTGACCCTGAAAACCGAAGCTTCCAATTCCGAGTTTGCTTTTAACCCCTGCGAGTGCCCAAAAGACACCTACAATCCTTCATCCCTCGCCTACTCTGGCAGTTTCTATGTTGAGGCATCTCAGGGAGCGCCGTGCAGCACAGAGACACTGCTCAACATGATCACTGAGATTGTTGGTATATCTACATTGCCCATCTCGGAAGTACAACAGAGTGGTAATAGCCGAGGGACATATTCCTCTCCTGCGCCACTGGAAAGTGCCAACTTTGGAGAGCAAGGCGTCAAGAAGCAACAATACCCATCCCCTGAATCACCTCCCCCGCTATACACCCCAGATCAAATGTGCCCGCGTTATGAAGAACAAACCGGGGGTCAACCACAAGACTCGACCTCTACACAGTTGAGCTTCGCCTCTACTCACGCTCCAAACCAGAAGAACGTTGAACCAAAATCCGAGGCCGCGTCTTTCCCCGTCGTGGTGAAAAACGAGTTCGAAAGCAGCTGCTACGAGTGGAGCACGTTTAATAAGTGTGACTACTTGGAAACGAGCTTCCAGACAGAAACCTTCCCGATGTCAAGTGACTTCCCCCCTGAACATCAAGTGGATGTAAAAGAACTATTGGAAACATTTCCCCCCATATGCCCTAACCCAGAGATGGAGTTTAAAGTGGAAGGCGGTATTAAACAAGAACCGTGTTTTTCTGATACATGCTCTCAGAGCTTTTCCAGTCCTATGTACACAAACTACACGGCTCCACCAATGGCTCTTTCATCTAATATGAAACCAGTCCCGTTCCCCATAGAACTTCAGCCATCATCCAATCAGTGCGAGTCCTTATACACCCCACCAGCTTTACCGAGCACCATAGACTCCATCCTTTACTCATCCTTGTTGCCAGACTCTTTTGCCCAGAGTTATACCCGTGTGACTAAGCCACCACGCACCCGAAAAAGCCCAGCCGCCTCTAACGGGCCAGCCAAAGAGAAACCGTTCACATGCCCCATGGAGAATTGTGACCGGCGCTTCTCCCGCTCAGATGAGCTCAACCGACACATCCGTATCCACACTGGACACAAACCCTTTCAGTGCCGTATCTGTTTGCGCAGCTTCAGCCGAAGCGACCACCTAACCACACACACCAGGACTCACACTGGCGAGAAGCCGTTTTCCTGTGATGTTTGTGGCAAACGCTTTGCCCGGAGTGACGAGAGGAAACGACACGGGCGCGTACACCTCAAACAGAAAGAGAAAATGGAACTGAAGCCACAGGTTGCCAGTACGTGGCCCTTCACCCTGCCTGAGGGAATTTGAAAAGCTGTTAAGCACACACTATATTATGAGTCCACACATTATTAGAATCATTCCGTCTTGGAAGATAAGCCAGCTTTTTACATTACAACACGACTTTTGAGATGTGACTCATTGGCCTGGTGAAGCGGATTTGACAAAGATAAAGACGGCAGGATACAACACAGTCTGATTTTCGACTCGCCTGCTGTTTGTTGATGTTGCTGGCTTCTATGCAATGATGCATACATTGTAAAGTTGGTGAACAGCTTAGCAGTAACTTGTTGCTGTGACATACAACAAAACCTCGCTGCGTGCGCCATTGCATGACTGTTGTTCAGCACCACTTCCTCTGGACAGCTCCCTTTTCGACTGGAAAACCATCCGCGCTGTCAACATGGGATGGATTGCACTTAACTCTTGAAGTTTATTATCTTTCCAATTAAAGTTCTAATTTTGTGCTTTTAGAATTTTTAGAGCAATGTTTTGAAACATGTTTCTTAAAATGCATGTTTATGTCAATTTCTTTCTTTGAGTAGAATATGGACAACGTTTGAAATAGTCATTGGTTTATGACATGAATGTACACTAACATATTTTATTGGCTTAGGCCACAATGCTGTCTTTGCCAAGATTTAGTGTTTGTTTAAATTTATATAATTTGGCTGTCAGTATTTTTTGTCATTAGTCTTTGTATTGTGTGCATTGTTTGAATTATTACAATTGTGAAAGATATATGATACATGGGAAATAAATATATTTGTATGACTGTACTTCTTTGTATTTTTATAATTACTCTGTATATTTTACATTTTCCAATTTTGAGCCTAATTTCTAAATGAAAATGCATTCTAACTCACAATGTTTTGTTTTGGGAGAGCTATTGTTTAGCAGCACAATATTTTCAGTGTTACAATTTGATATGAAACATTTGAACCATTCATTCATTCTATGTTGATATGATAAGCATTATTTAATTGAACTGTCAATCTTTATCTGAAAGGGATCTAAAAGTACATTAGATGTAGTATGGTTTTTATATCAATGTGACTTTACAGTACAGGAGTATGTTTGATCAAGCTAGATATTACTAGAACAACATAAAGATATTGCTTTTGAGTAATCAGGTAGCACACATTGCTGCGAGTTTCTGTGGATCTCACCTACTGACCGAATGGCTCCAGGTATACAGTTGTTCACTGGAGAAAAGATTACATGTTCACTTTGCGGAAAAACAATGGTTAGAGATTGGTGAAATGATCACCAACAGTCAGGGTATTGCAAAAAATTGATTTAACTCGCCTTAAGTTATATTAACTGTTTAAGTCAAGATTTTGTATATATACAGTTTCTACAATATTTCAAATGAATATTGATGTTGTTATTTTTATTAAATTAAAGGTTTATGAATAAAATAAACATTTTCTGGAAGAGCCTTGTTCATGATCTATATTTACCCACATGAATTGCACCATTTCATTACAGTATGTCTGTCTGTCTACGATGATGTTAGATTGCTCTCATCAGATCAGTGGCATGGAAGATGACTCTCTTCCAAAAATATACTTGACAGAAACCTGTAGCACCACATAGGGTAGCTCTAACATTAGCCATTACAATTCTGCTCTGTGACTCACAAGGCTGTTGACTCAAACATGTTCAAATGAATGTCCCGTTTCTCAGCACTGAGATTCTGAATCGCTTTCTCCGTAAACATGGAGCACAACATATAAGACCAATTCTAAAATCATGTTTCCACATGGAATTAAAATCATGTCTACTAGATTCATTTAATACTATTCATGCATCATAGGGTTTTCTGCAATTACTGAATTTATAGCCTCTTCTTTCAACAATATGTTTAAGAGGGTCTTGTCTTTCTTGAATATGCATTTAATGCCATTTACAGCCTGGCAGCAATATTCCCTACTCATTACACAATGTTACAGATAACCTACCCTGTTTGTTTTGATACTTCATTAGCGTTAACCTGTTTTTGTTTTCCTTGAAAACGTTTTTTTCTCCCCTTCTCCCTTGCTTGAGTACAGCATATGGTAACAAGTACACATGTATTCTAAAGTACACAGTGCTGTGCATATTAAAGTAGTGATGATACCAAATGTCTTAGCAAAGATGAGACTGTGATACTGTGTGATGTAAATGCATGTTTGCGATAACATTCAAGCTCTTCCTTTCCTGGGCATCTACTGTAGCTTTGATGCCAAGCAATCTGTTGCTGTGAGGCGGACGGCAACCATGCAGACATGCAGCAGCAAGGACTCCATGGTGGTTCGAAGGACACCCGTGCTCTTGTGACGCAGCCGGCTGGTAGAACAGTGGTGAGCTTGCCCACGGCAGTGCGTAAGTGCCTGCGTTGTCTGTAGCTGACAACACACACGCACACGCGCACACGCATGCACAGTAGCAGTGTGAACATGTGCCATGCCCACATGGAGCACACTGAATACGTGTGTTCGTTCTCTCTGGTCCCATCGCTCATCACCTCGGTACGGGTACTCATTCCCCACTGTGCATGTTGTCCAGCGATGGATGCTGGATGTTTAAAAAATGCAGCTCTGCACCGCAGTCACAGTGACCATTATCCAGATACTTGAAGGCTGAAGAGTTATTGAACTGATGGAATTTTCACATCGGAGTCCACATTTACATTTGCATGCATTAAGCGGCTCTTTAAGGATCCATATGAGTCAAATGAATCAGCAGTGTTGTCTTTATTCAGTTGCTTTACCATATCATACAGTAAAGCTTTCAAATTGGTGCCTTGAATGGAAGAAAAAGCTTGATTCCCTTTTACTGACTGACATTTATATCTGCAGCTGCTGTAGTTCTGTGTAATTACAGAGGCCATTAAATAATTGTGTTAGAAGGGCTCATGACCGATTGTGGGCCCCCATCTGCTGCAATGGTAACACATCAAGTCCATTAGACCCATTAGTTTCGTTTGGTATTCTGTCTTTTAACTGTGACATTTCCGTGTGACTCAAGTTTTCCACATTAACCATTGAGAAAACCATATCGAAAAATGTGAATTCACTCTGTTATTGTCTCATCCAATTAAACGCTTGATGTACGGTTGCCTCTGGATGAGCAAATGGGACTATTTATCTGCTTTACCAAATAAGTGTTTTGGCCCAGGATTAAGTAAAAGAGCACAAGTGACAGAGTAATGGATTATATTGAACCTGATTCTGAGGATCAGTGTCACTGTGGAATGATATGTTCTTACAGTACAGGACAGGCTTTCTGCTAATTCTGGTTGGCACATGCAACATTGGGATATTTTAAGGGTTCTATTTAAATGTATTGTATGTATTTTGCATTCTCAAACGGCGGGTGCTCTTTAATGTCCGAAGCGCATCTTGAGAGAGACAAGTGCATCCGTAGAAGGCTCTGAAGGGGCTAACATCCCTGTTATCCATGCTTGAACTCCAAACAATTCTATCTCACACAATAATCCAATAATGACTTTGAAAATGTACAAAAGTGAATTTATTTGCTTATATTAAGGATCTGGGGCTTTTCACCGGTTCAAGGAATCAGGTATCAGGTCATCTCAAGTGCCTATTAATAATCACATTCCTACTTGAGACGGTCTATATGGCCACACACAGTCTCATTCGCTTCTGGAGTGATATATTGTGGGGTAATCACCGCATAATTTTATGCGCACCTTTAAAATGTGCACTGGGGCGCGCCATGGTCCTTGGGGTGGTCTCAGTAATCAAGGTGCATAATCGCATGGCTGTAATGGCAATCAGGCTGAGCAGATTAATTCCTTGGATCATACAGCAAGCCCATTAGGCCTGTATCTGATCATGAAGAAGGGTGTAGGTGTGCTGGAGAGTGCATGTGATTAGGAGAAGCGAACCACGCTGGAGAGAAGGAGCTCCTTATGCAAACATTTTAAAGTGACTAATTCTTTCCATTGTTCCGGTGCCAAAATTCTTCATTTGTATTGCGGATCAGGCGACGGCATTAGATTGATGGGGTAACTTTTTTCCTCTCAGCTCCTTCACAAATTTCAAGTCAAGGAGTCCTGTCTACGCTTTTTCATCCTGTGCACAACATCTCTATGGTAACCAAGTCAAAAGGACTTATATACGGCACCTAAAGTGAATTGAAGGGAGGTGAATGTACCCAAGCTAGCTGAATGACTTCATGCCAATTCAATAACTCGGGAGAAATCACACTGCCCTTGGAATCGTCCAGGGTTGTGCTTTACAATGCAGGTTCTGCAGAGCTATATATGATCTGGCGACGTCCAGGCTTCAGCAATGTAAAAAAAATGTTAAAAAATCCCACACCTTCTACATTCATATTTACCATCTTTTTCACCGCTTCCAGGTTAATCCCATGTTGCGTCATGTAATTCTCTGAAGCAATACTCTAATAAGTATCGGGCACTCAAAAATAAGATGTCAGCTTTCGGTCATACAATTCAATGTAGCAAAGCATATTCCTTTAATTGAACAGTGCTGTTGCAATGTGAATATTGCCCGAACCCAGAGACCAAAAATAGAACACACAAACCAAAATGCTGTGGCAAGTTTTCTGTCAAGAAGAGGAATCATTCACGTCTTTACACATCACAACAGACACACGCTCCCTCTTTCCCAAGTCCTATAGCAATGCTGCAAATCACTGGGATGGATTTCACAATCGTGGATATCGATGACAGGGTTAAATGTTACCCATTACCCGTATCAGCCTGGCTTTCCTTTAAACATCAATAAAATGATTGATTACGGAGGCTAATAAGCTATGACCTGTGCTGCCCTGTGGTGACAATAGCTAGGACCCTCCGATAACATGGTTAACCTCTGTCCAACATGGCAGTTTCAACATGTCCAGGGGTTGGTAGTCTACAGTAGGCTATAACACGTGTTCAACACAGCAAGCTTTATCTGAGGAATGGATATACAATATCTGCAATCATTATCACCAAGCTATCTCGCACAAGAACCTGATACTGCAACGGTAACACAAATCTATCGCTCATCTGCATAATTCACATTCTTAGACACAAATATAAGTCCTCAACCCATAAAAAGTAAAATAGCGGCGTGTGTCCAGCGGAGCCGCGAGTTATTACTTTTAGTGCTTTGACATTTCCAGCTGCAGTAATGAGGCATGCCTTTGACGGCTGTGTCACTAGCTGCAGCATGTGTCTCAGCTGTTCGGTTCAAGCGAGAGGCAGACACAGTGTGGCCGAACACTGGCACTCTGCACGGATAACGATGGCTCACCCGCGGGGAAGCCAGAGAGAATATGTCAAAGTCTGTGTGCATGCGAGGCAGAGACACAGACTGATTGAGAGAAATGTGCGCGGGTGTATGTTAAGTTGTTTATATGTTTACGTGTGTGTGTGTGTGTGCGTGCGTGTGTGTGTGTGTGCGTGCGTGCGTGCGTGTGTGTGTGTGTGAGAATGAGTGTGTGTGTGTCTAGGTCTGTCATGGTTAAGATGGAATCAGACACGAAGAGAGGAGCCTAGCTTGAGCATAAAGAATAGTAGGCCTGGTGTAAAATGAGTGGGCTGAACACGCTCAGCTCAAACACCGTACCCTCTGTGAAACAGGGCGAGAATTTGCATGTACTTACCAATCTGAATGCCAGCTATATATTCTGCATCTAAATTAACCATCGTGTTCAAGCGTCTTACATCTGAGCACCATAAAACTATGCAAACTGCAGTTCTAGTATTTCTAGAACTGCGTCATGATTTTGATAGGCCTTACAGAACATAACTTCAGTGACATTTGAATATTGATTATAGGCAAACACAACATTATTTCTGGACAGCTACAGCTGAATAGTATAAACAAACAACTGCATTTGATAAATACGGATATTTATATTTTACATCATATTGGATAATTATGCTGACGTTTGTCAAAAATGTTTTGCTGTTCTACTGAAACACGCCATACAGGTTTGTGTGTTCCAGTCCAAAAGTTATTAAAACAAAAATATTGAAATAAGAGGGGTTGTGCTAAAGGGGTCTGAAAGATGTGTAGAACATTTACCATTATACTGTATATTACTTACCTCAATACATGTCTTTACAATGATCCCGACTCTCAATGCAGATTATTTAGTCGCAGGTGGATACAAAATGGTTGTCACTCTCCACTTACTTCCATTATGAGTTTCAAAATGATTCTTGTAACTAGGAAGCAGGTGGAAGCAGAATATGAAGCGATAGCAAATAGAAGTGTTCTGTTTTTATTGCATTTACTTATGAATGTGTGACGCAGCAGATTCACTCAAGCCAGTGTATTCACCGCCTGCCAGAAGGAGTGCAAACACAATGGAAATAGAACAGACTAACATTTAAACAATCATGGACAGCTTGTATCAGATGTTCCACAACACTCAGGGGGGAAAGTTAAACTCCTATCCGGGAGGTTGTAGGTTGGAGCCCCGAGATGTGTCCTTGAGCAAGATGCCTAATCTTACCCCTACTACTACCTTATTGTACTCATTTGAAGTTGCTTTGAATAAGTGTCTGCTAAATGATCCAATTGTAATTCCTTTAAGATCTCAAATGTGCAACCTACACTTATTGCTGTAATACTAGTTTCAGATTTCTGTAGAATTAGGGACATCCTATAAGGTGGCTAAACAAAAACTAAAATGACCCCCACCCCTCGTGTCTAGGTGAACCGGTACATGGTGCTCTACACCCCCTGTGGCGACCATCACTGCAGGGTTGTAGTATCACCCCCCCCCCCCTCCTCCGTCCCCAATGGTGCATAATGGTCTGTTCCGCCCCCTGAGTATCTTTTGATTGGTGATTGACTGCCATTTCCATCGGGGGTTTAGGGTGTGGGAGGTAGAACCGGTGTGTCGTCACTCAGCCTGTGTGCAGGATCCATGCCGGGGCCTCGGAGGTCTCAGGCTGTATGTTCCCCAAGCTTGAAGCCCCGTCGCAGAAACCAGCTGCCTATGATCTCAGCCCTGTTTTTGCATGTTTTAAATGGGTCTTTCATATGCATGAGTCACCCGTTTTAAAATCTGAAACACTCTCTCATTCCAGGCCCCAGGTCCTTTTGCCTTGTGTTGTCATACAGAGATTCAATGAATCGCCATGTGAATTATTTTGGACCAATGTAATCGGTGACAACGTGAATTCGAATTCATATTCTTCTAATTGCCTTTGTGGTTTTAATAAGTATGCTTTTAACATGCCCAAGTGATGTGGTGTGGACAAGGATCTGCAGCTGACATGTTCCCACATCTGTTTATCCTATATATGTTGATTGTAACATTCAGCATGAAATAGTATCTTTATCAAAACACATAGCTTGGTCAACATCTGATATACAAGCAACTATATAATGTCACATAGCACTGATCATGCGTTAAAGCTGTTATCGTGTACGTCTATGAAAAAGTGTTCTTATTGCCATTTAGTCATTGCCTTGCAGAAGGCTTCCTGTGTTGAATGATCAAAAGCAACATTTCCTGAAGGACTGGCAACACAAATGCTTAGTTAGGCAATGCACCTGTGCTGCTAACATTAGTCACTGTGAGCATGTCAATCAATTAATTGGTAGCATAGGGTATGCTTCCTGTTAACAAGGTACGTCTATACAGCATCAGCATTGGGCCCCTGCTGTCTGTGTGTTTGTGTATTCATACTGATTGACATTTCTTTGGAGTTATACGTCCTTGGCGCTGTTAACTATTAACTAACAGCCAGGAATGGGGAGACAGGTCCCCATACTCCACACTATATCCCTGCTAAAGCGGACTGCCCATTGTTATAGAGCCAAAATGGTGCCTGTTGGCAGGATGCTGTGTCTAACCATTAACTAGAAGTAGATGCTAGACACTAAGGAATGACCACAGAGGGGGCGAGTCACAGTGTTCCCCAACACTGTGGCTGGAGAAACATTAACCCCGCCGCCATCGGGGCTGTTCCTATCACTCCAAAGACACCATCCCTCTTCCTGCTCAACCACTTTGTCCATTTGTTTCTATGTTTCATGTGGCACCACTGACATCGTCTCGTTTGAGTGAAGGATAAAGAGTCTGGAGATTGATAGGGCAAGAAATGGATGTGCTGTTTCCTGTCTCCGGGAGTGTAATTTATGGACTCATCAGTTTGTGGAACGTGGTGGGTGTGAAAGTGCTGTGTTTTGAACAATACACAAACACACAGAGGTTTCTGGTTTGCATGGATGCCGATTCAGAATCCTGGAGGCGGCGAAGAAAGGCTGAAAATGAAGACTATCGAGGAGATAATATCAAATTCACTTCACCTCAGATCGCCATCCAATTCCGCTTGCAACCACTTTACTGGGGCCACTTTCATTTCTCGGACTCTCCCTAATTTAAAGACAGTTTTGTGTTTGCTCCACAACGGCGACAGATTCCCTCCATTATGAAATAGTGTGGCCCTGGTTAGCAGACCTCCACGGTGGCTCTGTCCTGCGTCCTGATGGCTGCTCGTGGACCAAATGGACTGAAGGGCTTTCATGTCTCCTGAACAGTGCACTCCTCTCATTACAGCTCGTAGTTGCCTCACATCAAACAGCCTCATTATTTTCAACAAGGGAGGAAGCACAAGTGTGACATAAGCGGGGGCTACAAAGTGACTACCGTGTTCAAATAAAAATCAGGACCTGCTAGTTATGCTACGGTAGAAACATGCTGGCCACCTAGCCTGCTTACAGGCTCACAGCACAGACAGTCTGAGGAGATTAAAGCATTTCTCCACATGTATAACTGTTTAAATGTGAAAAAACTGCCTAATTTTTAATCGCCTGTGTTCTGTCCCTTTAGACATGTAATGCATTGAATTATGGGTGTGGTTATAATACAGTTCTGTACTTTGTTTTTCGTAGTAGAGACATGAAATGAATGATAATGATACATTTCTGAATATGGCCAAATATTCTCAGTTAAATTTGTTTGACCAGTTCACATAAATCTGCTCTCTAACCTGATTTAAATGTTGGTGCGTTTACCCTGTAATGCTGGGGAAGGGGTTATACACTATACTGGAACTATATTAAAATGGAAATGAATGCATCAACTTAATAACCTGTTGTCATACCTACTGTGAAACCCCCAAATAAGTTGCACTGAAAAATCACAAGGGCTATACTTGATAAGATATACTCTTGTTACTATAGCAACACCCATGGCTCAAACTAGGAATGCAGAGATGTGGATAAGCATTGTCATTGTGATACATGCAGTTTGCCATACGACCAATGCATTGCTGCTACATAGAGAATGATATGTTGGCAATAGTTATGAGCTCCTAATTCTTTAACAGCGGTTCAGTATCTAACTAGGAACTTTGAGTTGAGGGAGAATTAGACATAGAGAGACAGTCAGAGAGAGGCAGAGCGGGTCTGAGCGAGAAGAAATTAATGATGAAATGTTACAGTATGTGTCCTTTATTTTTCAGCACAGATTTGCATTGCGCTCAATCCTAAACCTATGTGGTTTTACTATAGTAGAAGGTGTGCAACGTTTTTCAGAATTTTCTGAAGAAACAAAGTAGCCATTTTACATTGCATTTACCGTTTTAAACCCCATGTTTGTCAGCCCACCTCATAACATCTTCATTCATACATACTATTATTACACTGGACACAGTGCGATTATGATTCCTAAGCCTTCCCATGCAGTCGATCATACAGTATTTCAACCACTTGATGAGCATAATTGGTACTTGAGGTAATAGATATATGTGTATGTGCAGTGATCCAATTTAATTGAAATTGCTAACAGATGCAACAACAGACCATAATGCATTAGGGTTCTTACATCGGGCTGATGACCATCCTACGTCTCGTGATTTTATAAGTCCCTAATTTATTAATACGTGTAACTTTTCTGACAGTGTCATATGTTTTGAGACAGCTCTTTTTCTAGAAACGTTGTCTTCTTCATTCATTGTCACAAAGAGCCAATTCATTTTTATATTTACTTTCAAGTAAATAAACAGATTGGTGCAATCCTGGTTTATGAGCAATTCAAACGAAAATAACCAAATTATATAAACCAAAGACAACAGTCACCTACGAGATACAAAATGAGATCAGATACAACAGATACTGTACAGTACACAACATTTGACCAGGACTATTTAGCTATGTATTGTGAACAGAACAATGTGCATAATTCCTTGTATATAACTGGTGCCCTCTGCTGTTCAGTTTCACCTGTGTTTGCCTGTTGCTGTTGATGCATTGGTGATATATGTTGCACAGATACCTTAATGATGCATTATACTGCTGCGTATTTTGTGGGATGTGACCTAATGAGTCCATATTACCCCGGGAGTCACCATACAAATGGAATTCTTTGAGATAATAATAGCCCTGGGGAGTCACACACACACACGCACACACACACACACACACACACACACACACACACACACACACACACACACACAGATACACACACAAACACACACACATATCTAGCCTTTGCTATAATCAGCTTTCCTTTCGCCTGGATCATATTACTGTGTATTTCATATAGACTTTTCAGTGTGTTTAAAAGCAAAATAGCATTAAAGTGACATCAATATACTTAGATGTCACATTTTCAGACAGGCTAATGAGAGATGCTTTCTCCTGTCACCACCAATAGCCATTTTTCACAGCCAAAGTTGGCAAAATGACTTCATTGTGCAAATATGTCAGACATGTGTTGCGGTTGCTAAGCAAGCAGTGACTAATAATATCTACATGGAAGAGGCTTGCGTGAGTACTGCAAACCCAAAGCACAGCATGCCTCAATCTCTACCAATCTAAAGACAATGTTGAATCCCTGCACTGTAATTAGCCCACAATGAACATGCCAGTTACCTCTCATAAATATGAATAAGAAGGGCTGGATGAAGTCTTTCAGGCTAAATTTGTCACAGTTTCTGATGTGAGAACTGGAAATGGTATTGCATCATATTAATTCTCCTAAAACCTCTCAAGGGGACACAGTTTTTTAATCTTTTATATGCCAATCTTTATTTGACATGTCGTGATAAACTGTAGGATGTAGAAGGAGGAGATTAAATGGCTTTGAGACTAGTTAGAAAGGCTATTTTGAAAAAAACTAAAAGTTTCAGATTACTGGTGCTAGGTAATGCATAATAATAATAATAATAATCATAATAATAATAATAATAGCAATGATTTATACAATTAACATTTTCATGCTATTACATTTTCAATAAACATTGCAAGGATGTAAAAAATCAAACTGCTTTGATTAGATGCATGTTTAATAAGATAGCAATGCAGTCTTTGAGGGCCTGACAGCTCCAACGGGATTGATTTTAAGAATTCAGTTGTGCAACTGACAGAAGTATGAATTGCAAATCATGGAAAGGATCAAAACGAATTTATTTAAGTGGATCCTGCACATATGCACATGATTCCCATATTTACCTGAAATACAATATAAAAGCTATTGATGGTTTTAAATTAATAGGTGAATGGTACCACAATAACCTTTAAATTAACTTAATCTTTAAATTAATTTACAATGTGTTTGCATGTTCTGCAGTGTCTTGCTAGAGATACTTTTTATGCAAAGAAGCATTTAATTTCAGATTGCCACATGATTTCATCTCAAAAACTGAAGGTGAATTACTGCATCAGATCCAGAAATGTATCCAGTATTATGTTTAATAATTTAATCTATCGCACCAATTAAACTATATGATCACGCCATATTGTTTCAGGTGTGTCTCACATTATGTTGTTTAGCCATTTCTGGAGTCCAAAACCATATTCTCATCCTTCGTGTATCACATACAGTTTTAAGCATACTAGGGTCACGTGTGACTTAGACACATCATGAATTGATCGCATTCGCATTAATACTGTACTTGTTCTATAGCCGAGTTCTATAGCCTACGCCGCTACGATATATTTAAACGTGGTTGCTCTTTTCCACTTACCTGCTGGAACCTGTGCCAGGTGTACAACTTTTTTTGGACCACTAGGTGGCGCTACAGCTCCTTAGACGTTATAACATTTCTCATTGATGGTGTCTGTCATTGGTTGAAATTGCACTTTTATCCGCACACACACACACACACACACACACACACAAACACACACACACACAGGGAAATGAAGCGAGGAATTTGTGTTCAATTATATAATGTAGTCTACCTACCTCTGTCAATACACGAAACATTATATAGCCTACGAAAATAATTGTTAAAATTGTTTCATCTGTGAAAGAATTACAATTGTGTGTGTAAGGGCTAGGCACCCATGCGCATTCGCATTCACACACACACACACGCACACACGCACACAGACACACACACACACACACCTTAAATCTGTATTTAACCATTTAGTCAGATCTGTTTCCACCTACGGCTTTGTAAAAAATCTTACTTTAGATTATCCCACAAAAACATTCCCTCCTCAACATAACTATGAGAATACTGTATTTTATAGACTACGTAGATGCTGAATTTGAAGCTGTGTGTGCGTATGTTTTCCCACATCACATCACCTCGAGTCTCGATCGTTCTACCTCTATATGCCTCTTTCTCACGTGATGTAGCTATTGAACACTGACAGATTCGGCCACGAGTCGCTTCATATGACTACGAGTACTGCTTTGACGTTACTATTTTGCAAGGCTAAATAGACAGATATGTTCTTTTCCTCCAGCCCTCCGCCGTCGCGTCTCGCATACACTGCAGGCCTACTGGATTCTGCTGCAGAGTAGGACGTGACGTCAATGAATGCTGGAGCGGCTCTTTGGCTCGGAAGAAAAGCGGAGAAACTGGAGAAAATTGCGAGGTGAGAGGAACATTTTTCTTACGATATGTGTGTGTTCAGGATATGTCAGTGTGCACCATGTATGCGCCATGTCGGTTCTGTGACGCTGCCCCCTACCTTTTAGTGCAAAGATTTAGCTTAACGCCAAATTTGGATGAATAATGCTGTGAAAATAGAATATGCCGAGGCATGCCGGTTGCTACTGGACGTTCACGTCATGTCAAGGGAAAGCCATTGCATTTACCGCCGTTTTAGATTTAAAAAAAAAACACCTAGCCTATCTCTAAATCTAAATAATTAAGATATAAGGTTTATTGTTGTAAAACGATTCATTCCAGGTTATACTGCCTGTCCACGCCCACATGATATGATGAACGTGATTGATCCATTCCAAGGTAGCCTATATGAATATGAATAACTGTAATTGTTTATTTTAATATTGTCAATCAGTTTTTGTTTGGAAGTGTTGCTCAGGTTTTCCAATTTCTAGGAGACCTTGGCTGTCCTTTTTATTAGCCTATGTGAACATTGGTGATTAATATTGCAGAATATTTAGAAACAACAGTAATGCAATCTGACATGGAAAGGGCCTGCAAAAGTGTCTGATATCACATAGAATATTATACAATTGGATCGTCTTAATATGATCATCAGTGATCACTATCATGTCGCAGTCATTGTATTATAGAATCAAGTATTTATGCTGAGGTCTGTATCTTTGCTCTCAGCACATTTAGTTTCACGCATCTTAAAGGAAATCATGACTTTGCAACATTTCTTCTGGGACAATTTAACCTCTCCAGGCAGCCAACCCATCTTCTGGAGTTTGGAAAACTGTCATGTCACCACAACATCAACCAATAATGAAATTACTCCCAGGAATGAAACAGCCCTACACTGCATCTTCCAGTACTCCAGCACTTACTGTGAAAGCCAGATGTATTTTTAAGTAAATATTGTAAAATGAAAGAAAATGAATTGCAAGCCGTAATATACTAGAAGCATACTTACTGTAATGTGTCTGGATGTCTCTCATAGCTTAACTATAGGAAAACCATATACCTGTTTGATAAGGCGGAGGCCTAGCTGTTAAACTAGCATTAGCAGGTCTATTAATTGAGAAACATTCCAAGGCCAGGGCTATTTTTAGCAATGTTATCTTGCACATAACATGACCTGTGATTATGATCTAGGTGTAATGATGTGTAATTGTCTCTGAACGGCACCGTGGATCAATATGGGGCAGTAGAAATTATGGAAGGCAATAACAAGGGTTCTCATCGGCTTACATTTTCCTCCATGTTTTTTAATTTTTTAATTATTTTTTTAAAAAGTGTGCATTTTGATACGGTTAGTCTCTTGTAGCCATAATTGTTTAAGCCATAACGTGTGAGTGTTCTATTATGCTGCAGCCAGCATGCTATATCAAGAACAATTTTCAGAATCTTGTTCTGCCTGAGGGGCCTTGCCTGCCCTTCACAGACAGGTGCGTCGCATAGCCTACTCATGGCCGAGACTCTTTGACACCCTCATGCCAGAGCCTTGAACATATCTAATCGTTAGGAGGTTTCATTAAATCTCTTTTCAGGTCATACAGGAGCCTATAGCATGGTGTGGCCTTGTTAAACTCATGGGAACCACCAAATTACATATTTCCTGGTTCATACTGTGTTGTGTAGTACGTCTTAGAATAGTAAAGGCTGCCATTTAATGCAGTGATAACAGCTCCAGTGTTAACACATGGGCGTATAGTGGGCCCACACCTATAGCCGCACATACCGCATGTGACACAGAAGAGGTGTGGTGAGAAAAATGTACAGTATGCTAACTTCTGTTCTACCAGAGAAAACCCCTTTGCTCCATAGACATGTATGTAGACAAGGGATTTACAGTATGCTACATGTGATGTGACAGTTGGAGATCTACATGGCGGCTGCTGTTTTTGCTTAATTAATTCACAACATTGAAAGATCAGTCTTAATGGGCATGGAACAATATTGCATTTCAGCATTTGTATTGATAACAGTGTGGTATCTAACACCCGAATACATCACAGTTTTCCATTATGGTCTGCTGGATCATATCATGTTTCTCTCACTGTTCAATCATACAGTGGCATAAAATAGTTTAATTTACCAATATTACTTGGGTTTGACCAATGATCAAGGAATGAATTACTCTTGTTGCTTACAACCCAGGACAACCTTTGTTTGTATCATATGTAAGGCTGTGCAATTAATCAAATTTGTATCATTTTGGCTCCTAACAATTAAACAATATAATTGAGGAATAACTAATATTTTGCACATTATGTTTTGCAAATAAACTCTATTTTGTCTTGTGTTCTGAATGACAGGCTCTATCTATCTATCGTTCATTTCAGTGTTTAGGTGCAGTAAATGCAACAGTGACAGGGAAACAGGCCTGAAACACAAGGTAAACACAGGGCAGGGAGTGACGGGGAAACGGGCCTGAAACACAAGGTAAACACAGGGCAGGGAGTGACAAGGAAACAGGCCTGAAACACAAGGTAAACACAGGGCAGGGAGTGACGGGGAAACAGGCCTGAAACACAAGGTAAACACAGGGCAGGGAGTGACGGGGAAACAGGTCTGAAACACAAGGTAAACACAGGGCAGGGAGTCACAGGGAAACAGGCCTGAAACACAAGGTAAACACAGGGCAGGGAGTGACAGGAATCACGGGACTGACAGAACGTTACAGATGCAATACACCAATCCATATTAAGACATTAAGCACAATCCTCTGAGACGCCACAGCTACATTCCATTGGCAGGAAGTGACACGTCACGAAGTGACACCAAGCAACATGACTCCTACCATATACCAACTCCCTCAGTTGGCCATTTACGGCAGATGGGAAAACCTTCTTTCTAGAATGTATGTTCCTTTTGACTGAAATCCATCTTTAATAAGTGGGTACATCTTGCCAAAGACTCACCATTCTACCATCAGAGTTTTCATAACAGACTGTATCATTTATGGTAAAAGGCCTATTGCAAAAACTGTTTGTGTGTTCTACTAATAAGATGTTTGTCCTTCATCCGTGTTGTGTTAGCTTTACTAATTCATATTTTTTTATTGATCTTACAGAAATTGTTTTTACATACTGTACTGGCCAACACGATAACTGAAGTCAGGGGTTATTGAGAAAATGTGAACTCTATCAAAACAAAAACACCCCTCCCTTCGATGCCATAGGGTGCTCCTTTAAAAGCTCCTCTCCCCACACTGGACACACATGGTCAAGGCTAGGATAGTGTTGTGTGGTGTGGTGTGCACCATTTGTGACTCCATTAGTTAGGGCTGTGTAGAAACAGGTATGGGACCGTGAGTAGATATTTGCTGAATTCAACAAAAGTGAATTGTTTAAGATTGCTGACTCCCACCTTTTATTGGTTATCCGCAGACTGATGTCACATGTTGCGATACATATTTGTGTAGCTTGTAGCATTTTATTAGGCTTACAGTGGAATGGGCAATGCTGACTAGATACATTTGTTTAACAGTATCAATAACAGAGTAATTAACTAAACCTAGCTATGCACTGTAGCCATACTTTGCAGTGACCCAACTGTTTGTGCTTTGTGTCTAAGGCCACGTTGGTTATATGATGGTTGCATGATTAGACTGTATTCCACTGTATTTGTTGCCTGTTCAGACACTCACCTTAAGCAGCATTTTATGCTCCATCCTACAAGAGACTTTCTATTGGTCTAATTTAACCCCTATAAAGATATTGATGTTGAACTTGCCCTGTACAGTATAATGTACACAGACTAATGGATGTTCTCTTCTCAGTTTGTTCATGTATTAATACACTGTAGTGCATAATGGACTCATTTATTATAAAATAAACCCTGTAATTTTGATTTAAGAAGGTATATTATATTGTGTTCTTCAATTTATTTTCATGTTTCTTAATAAATAATTAGAGTATAACCCATTGCCATTACTTTGGTTGCTTATTTACTGGGAATTCATATCTTCAAGTGGTCACACTAAAATGCCATACTAAAATGGGGCACACTGATCTTTTCCAATGGAAAAAATAACATGATTTTCATTATGCAGCATCTTTCATAAGCTAGTGCCCTAATTAATTAAGTGCTAATTAATGCAAATGTATGCTGAATGAACATTTCTTATTGTTTTCCTTTTCATTTAATCAGTTTATCTTATTTTTCCACCACACAGTATTACTTAGCACCTCTAAAGCTACACTGGTGTTATTTAGTCTGAGTCACTGTCAAACTAATATGCAATTTTCTCTCTGTAGCACCTCAGGTAGACAAAGGGTGAAACACACCAGCTGGAATGAAGCACGTGCCAGAAGAATAGATGTGAGTGTTTCTACTATGTCTGAAAATGTGATTTCGCTGGACTCTTCCATTTCACGTGGGATATCTCTGGGTCCTAGCGGTTTCCACTAGCTGCCTTACTGCCTGTTGTTCACCATGAGGGGCTCTGGCTGGCGCTTGGCCACTGTGCCCTTATATTGTCGCTGGCGTTGTGCCGCGTGAGCTCCCCCGCCCCTCCTTCTCCGGCTGGTTGTTGCACGGCATGGCCTCTCTAGACCTGCCTTATCGTTGTCCTCGCTGTGGGGAGCACAAGCGTTTCCGAAGTCTGTCCTCCTTGCGTGCCCATCTGGAGTACAACCACACTTACGAGACACTCTACGTTCTGTCCAAGTCCAACAGCGTGTGCGAGGCCGCCGCTCTGCTCCCTCTAGTGGCCGAGGGAGCTCTCCTCACCCCCGCCAACAACAACGACCCTTTCGAGCCCCTTCGACCGTCCGCCTTCAAGGAGCGACGTTTTCCCTGCCGTGAGCTTCCCTGCCCAGACGACCTGAGCTTGACCCCGGCTAACTCAAACGCTGCTACCCGCTACATCCCCAATGTGGAGTTCCCTCTAGGGGAGATCTTCATGAAGAAAGCCATGACATCCACAGACCCGGGTACCCACGGAAATCCCAGCACAGCTGTAGCGGTGGCGGCTAATGTAGCGGCTAGCGCAGTGGAGGCAGCCTATGAGGAAGGTCTGGCGAGACTTAAGGCACGAGCCTTTGAGCGACTGGAGCTCGATGAGAGGCTGGAGAAGTTATCTGAAGAGGTAGTTATGATTGTTACGCCCATGATGAGGCCATGGAAAGATGTATTGATGTAATATGTAGAATGGAAGTTGTTGAAATGTTACATTACAATTGAACGGTTTCGTTGTTAGATCACAATAGCCTTGTAAAACCATACCGATTTTACAAGTTCCACTGCTATTAATATGCTTTTCTTTACATACCAGTCTGGGAACTTTCAATTGATAACCTTTGCCTGGAAGAGAATCAACACTACGCTTTGCTTAACAATGCATTACAATGTGTGAGCCGGCGCCGCGGAGGACCGCCGAGCGATACTGTTTTGAATTGAACTCGAAGTTAGCAGGAATGACTGACCCTGCCTTTAAGTTCCTATGCACTGAAAGTCATTCCTACCTGGATTCTGATAGGATGAAGGTGTTCCAGTCTGCTGGCACCTTTGGCACATTTGAAAATGACTACCATGTCTGTTGTTCTTATTAGTTGCAGTTGGTCTGGCTAATGAGCTGATTAACCTGTTGGTATCGCCTGGCTGACTGGTTTTCAATTGTGAGTCCCCAGACTGTAAAGTGAAGCAAAGTGTTGCAGTGAAGCTTGGAGAATTAGTATGGTTTTATCAAGCTAGCACCACAGATTAGAATTAATTTACATAATAAATAACAATGTTATATAGCAGCAGATACTGTATATTCAGTACTAATTGTTAAAAAGGTGAATGTTTTGTAGATACACAATATCTTGTATATAGACAATATTGCAAACAACAAGATGGAGAGAATGACTTCACACTTTGCTAGTGTGTGTTGTAATCCGTGCTCCTCTATTCTGTTCTATTTTTATAGCCGGTCTGGCTGTTTGTGTGTGTGTGTGTGTGTGTCTCAAGCAGCATTTGTTTTGGTCATAGATACTAGTGCTTAGTGTGACATCTAGTGGCAGAAAATGTCTCATAGAATCACTTTAAGAAATATATTGCTATAAATATATCAAATACTTATCTGTCAAGTATTATTTGTTTGTACTAGGTGGAGCAGAAAATAGCAGCCCGCGTTGGACGTCTTCAGGATGAGCTGGAGAGGAAGAGCTCCGAGCTGGAGCGAGCGAAACAGGAGAGTGGTCGACTTAGCCAGGAGAAGCAGGACCTTGAAGACAAGGCCTCCGAACTGTCTCGGCAGGTGGACGTGTCTGTGGAGATGCTGGCTAACCTTAAGCAGGACCTTGTGAACAAGGAGGAGGAGCTTAAGCACAAACAGCAGTGAGTTTCTGCATAAGCAACACCTAGCCTAGCTCCTGTTATAATGTTTGGGTATAGCCTATCGATAATTGTTGGAACTTCTGAATGGTTTATCTGATATGCCAGATGGATTGTCAGTCACAAGTCCATCTGGGGGAGCAGTCCATTGAAACTGTTTGAAAATGGCGGGCACTTCCAAAAAATACTTGCGAGTTGATTGGATGAACCATCTGGTCGTTTTCGCTGTCGTTAAACCTAAACCACGCCCGTATGGTAAATGTAGTTGCTACTCGGGACACAATCGCAATGATTTGTAGGCTTTCCAGACTGATTCTCACTGCAAAGTTAAACCCTAAGCTGGCAGGATCAGGATCAGGAGGATCTCGCAAGGCTGCTGAAATGTAACTTCACTTCAGATCAATTATATTATGCAGATATTAGGAATTCTTTGTATATTGTTTTATTTGACTGAGAGAAAGAAAAAAAAGACGTCCGTGATTGATTAGGATTAAAATATAATATAGCCCATTAAATTATAAACCTTTTGCTAAGAAGCAAGGGCGTAAGTACCAATACTGCAGACAATGCAACCGCATTAGGGCCCGGCGTCAGCCAGGGGCCCGTGAACGCGGGACATTGTTATCAAGAGCCAGATAAACACCATTTCTGTTTAAATGCTCAAATAATTCCTGTTTCCTTTACACTGTACAACTGTCCAAATAAGGGGGTTGAACTGAATAGTTTATAATCGTTGTTATAATGTACCTGCTTGTTTGGAAAAAAACAATTGCAAGGGTGAGAGAAACACTCAGATGTTGGAGATGCTCGTGCTTTGACTCGGTTTCAGCCAGCCAGCATTTTTGTTATTGTCCTGCAGCTGATGCGGTTGTTTTTCCGCATTTAATAAGGAGTGTAGATTTATACTGTCAGTTGCCAATGTTGCCATACTGAGATTACTGTGTGGTTCTATTCTATTTTATTCTGGTATAGATGCATTTCAAACATTCATTTTTCTCCTCATGTTGGTTAGTGTAGGAAAATAATGGTGACCTATTTACCTGTGTGTGCACCTAACTATAGTGTACAGACACACACTTGACGCTACAGAGAAATCACCTGGGAAGTTGATAGTGGCAGTGTTGTCTGGGATTCTGCCTTTGTGCATGTCTAAAGATATGCCTGTGGACTAGTGTGTCTCTCTCTGTTGCTTGCTCACAGCCTTCCTCCAAGGGAAAGCTGGCAGTTGAACAGTGAAGCTCTTTCACACTAAAATGCACAAAATGGCTCAGGGATGGAAAAAGAGAATCACAGAGGCTGGGTGTTTTCTTCAGGGTTGGCTGAAAGGATGACTTAGTAGATACACACATGGTCACCTAAGTATCCTATCCTTGTGGGCCCTAGAATACTGTATACTCACAATCTGTTCATTTGTATCATTTCATTATTATTGTTCAGATAGATTTGTTGAATTGCTTGTATAATTCAAATGAGCAAACATTGTTATGCAAACAGGAAGCTCATATAATTGTTCTTATATTTAATTAATAAGATTGTGAAGAATGAAAGGATAGATACTACTCTAGTAGAATTGGAAGACAAATGTTAAACAAAAAGGGCAGGATAATCTCACTTGCTTGGCTGTTAATGAACCTGGGCACTGACATGAGTTAGCATCCTGACTTCTAACAGCTCACAAATGGTTGCAGTTGTAATCACTGCAAGTTGCTTTGGATAGCATAGGCATAGTGTTTGATATATGACATATCTTTAAGCCTTAATAATACAATAAGTAACAGTCTCAATATAGACTTAGATTTCCACCAATGTTAAGGCAGTAGGTCAAACACTCATTATTGCAACTTACATAGTAGCAGCCAGTGGAATTACATGCTGCATTAGACAAAAGGATGTAGGCCTCTGATAGACTCCGTCATGTTATATTTGTTGCCCAGCAGCTACGGCGGTAGGCCTCAGGACCCCATGGCGGGGTTTATTCTTCCACCCGGTATTGCTATAAGAGGCGACTAAGCTGAACGAGGAGACCCCCTGATGATCTGGCAGAATGCACCAGCACCCTTTCACATTGTTCCTTATAGATGTGAGTTCCTTGTAAAGCCCCTCCTGCTGTAGTTTCTCTGCAGCTATTACTGTGGTACCTCATTTCTCACCCACGAATTCAAAGTGACCCTGTCGAGAGAGAGAGAGAGATAATAATAATAATAATAATAATAATTAAGGGAAGATCCAGTGAATTGTAAAGATGTGTGTACGTCCATCAAACTGGATGGGATGTTTTGCAGACAACGACTGCAAATCTCGGCCACACCCCTCTGTTCTGTCTCACTAGCAAGACATCTCGTAACAACCTGCTTTTGAAATCAATAATGAACAATCATGAATAATAATACCATTTATACAATAATACAAATAATGTACAGTATGTATTTTAATATTAACTGATAGCATTTTACAGCAGCAGCTCAACCTGGTGCCATCTATGATGCTATGAAATATTTCCTTTCTCTGGTTGAAGCCAATCCTTGAATTAGAGCCTTCATATGAAGCCAGTCGTCACAAGAGAGGATTTGGGAAAGCATGGAGAACACATTCAGTATCCTCGTTCTTGTGCCTGCTGTTCAAACTGTATTTTATACCTTTGAAAGTAGAAACATATGTTCCATGGGTTCTATTCATATAATTGTATCTTCTCTTTTCATTATTTTTGCTTGGTCCATGTCTAGACATATAACAGCATGAATGTATGGCTATTAGGCTAAATGGCCTGCTATAGCGCATACTAGTGTATGTTCAATAGCTATAAATTCACGTGTGTCAAAATAGAATGGCACCCCTATTTGCTACTCACCAGTAATAACATGGAGAAAGCGTAAATTCACACAAAAGCATTGTGTACCTCATACATAACAGGCTTTTCAATCAAACCTCTTTTTCAATAAATATTAATGAGGAATAATGTGGAATTCATCATTTAATGGAGGTTGAGTGATTGTACATTTGCATGTAAAAATAACTCTTTACAAGAATATACCTTATTTATTGTGCATTTATCCTCTCCATGTACATCTTTAATTCAAGGTTTATATGCTTCCAATAAGTTTAGACGTTTCCAATCAGTTTTCAGTATAGCTAAAAAACAAATTCTTAAACATGACAATATAATCTAAACATTACCAAAACAGTATTTTACCTATAGCTAAAGCAAGTTTGACACAAAACACATAAAAACAACGTAGGTTATTAAGATTGTCTATTATTGAGCGAGATCTGTCTGATATGGACCTTTTCGCTATATACATTTACTCCTTTCCAGACTGCCTCTCCCACCTTAGCCTTTTGTCCCTAAAGCATTCACCCTCCACACGCTATTTGTAGCTTGTTCCATTACCTCTCTTTATCAGGGTTTCTGATAGGGTTGAGCTCTGAGATTGATGCACTGTCAATCAAGTGGTTAGATGGCCAGGCGGGCACTGTGCTGCATTAGCTCTTCGGTCACTTCTTCTGGACACAGTAGAAGAAGCTGTTTGGGTTTGGTGGAGTCCATCTTGGAACTTTATCACTGTGTTGTATGAACCCGCTGTGATGCTGTTTTTTCACTATTGTTGTTACACCTATAGTTGTTTGGTGATATTTTTGATGATATAGTAGCATAATGTATTATGCATGGGTTGTATTGTCAAAAGAGGAGGTGTTTATATTCCTTTAGTTTAGTCAGTAAGTGTTCAAAATCACCAAAGTGGTTTTTCATATTAATCCAAATTTTAACCGCCCCCTCAGTCACTAAATCCTGGCGCCAGGACTATGTGCATTGCTTGCTGTCTTCATGACTTTCCCTGGCATAGTCTTGACCAGTCCCAGGGTCGTGTGGGAGGGTGGGAATAATGACACCTTAGATGAAAAACACCTTAGAACGCTGCTGGTATGTTCTGCGTTAAAGGCTGTTCAAGACAACTTGGGTAATTCCCATCTTCAAATGCATTGGAGGATGTTCAAAACAAAGTGTTGCCATTTTTGACCTGCTTATTCGTGTATTTTTTTCTTGATGAAACATATTCAATTCCATAGTCATTAAAGTATACAATTACAAAGTTACAGACTCTCTAGTGACAACGTAACTCTTGGTAGTGCCAGCTGCTTTCTCATACATAGAGACATATTTATTTGACTACAACGTATTGTAGTGTAGCTGAGTTAGCATTGTAGCGAGAGACCTGTCACACGGTTAATCTGGCTAGCTACAGTATGCTACAAGGCAGTATCTGCAATGTTCATGTAATAAATGACCTCAAAATAGAGGCCCGAGCACTTCTTTGTTCCCTGTTGCCAGGGAGGTGGCCCAGATTGACCAGTTCCTTCAGGAGACAGCTGCGCGTGAAGCTAATGCTAAGGTGCGCCTGCAACAGTTCATCGAGGAGCTGCTGGACCGCGCTGACCGTGCAGAGAAACAGCTGCAGATCATCAGCAGCTGTGGCACTACACCAAATGGCAGCCTGGGGCGCTGTAGTCTTCAGGGGTCAAAGGGCAATGGATGCCAGGTAAGAGGGAAAAAGATAGTTGTAGAATAGTGTGCATTTGGTCATCACAATGAGTGAACACTAGACTAGCTATATAGGTGCTAGATTGCCATATTGTTTTATTTTTACATGAAAAAAAAGAGTATTTCTGTTTATCTTCCAACTTCCTTGGAATTGCAACTTGCTTCCGATGACCAGTAAGTAGCCAGTTTTACTCCATTTAAGAAATACTTAGTTTATTCACATATCTCTTGTTGATTTTTTGGTTTTGTTTTGTTTGAGTTTTTTAATTGCTGTTTAGAACACTAAAACTAAACTGAAAAGTTTCATATAAAATATGCAAAATGCTTACAACGACAGCACAACCAAAATCACTTGCTTCGATCGGAATGTTTTATTACTGACCTATTACTGTTTCTTTTTTACTTTGTCAATCAGTCTGTAATTGGGGAAGCACATGAACACCATGCCCACAATACCTAACAGCAATAGGTGCATATTTACTGTGTTACTGTTTTAATGGAATCAGCCATGTGACCAGAACTATTGTATATATACTGAAATATATAATATATTATAATATAATATAATTGAAATATGATTAAAGCCCATTTGTGAGATATATATATTAGCATGTCAAACTGATATTTTTAAGGATTCTCAGTAACATTTCAGCTTCTGCTGTAACTGAGTAACTTTTGTATTTGAATGATACATAAGCACAAAGACCGAAACAGGAATACTTTCTTTATTGATGTTGTATTTATTCATGTGTGATGGTCATGACCAACATCTGCAGTTGATGTTGAATACGTCTATCTATATTCCAGCGCAGTTATAGCCCAGGTCAACCCATCTCTCACACCTACATTAGCATCAAAAGGAAAGTGTGAAACTCGCATAATGCTGCCACATGCTTCAGAATATAATATTTTAGCTCTTATAGCTGCTGAGTATACACAAAGGCTTACATATCCTGATTAAGTATTGACAAGAAATATATTCGGATGCACTTTGAATAGCTTAAATAGGCAATTTATTTAAGCCATGTATCTAACCATTTGCGGGAAATAGGTGGGCAGTTGCAGTGGGCAGACCTGTGTGCTGCCATGGAAACTAAATTCAAACCGTTTGAAAATTGCCAAGATGATTCTGTAATAGACAGTCGAGCATAACTCTGTCTAACAGAGACTCTGGCTCCATTACATAACTGATAACTAGTCCATGTTTTCCTTAGAAACATCTGATTCAGCTAGTTCAGCCCCCATTTTGCCTATGGCAGAGTGATATAAATTGCTGTATTTTTACGGCATTTGGCAGATGCTTTTTTTTTTATATCCAAAATTAGAATGACGAATCTTTACACTTGCTAGTTATGGCCAGCAACCGGTATTATTGGGTTTTTATAAATAGTAACTGAATTGGTGTATTGCCATATTTTGTGTGAACTAGATCTTACTGTGTTTAATAACATTTTATTTTAGATGCTAAAACAAAATGTAAAAGCACTGTCCTAAATCAAATGTACAAAAAGGTTTACAAGGACGACACAAGAAAGACAAGTTGTTTTGTTTTTATCTCGGCAGTATTCATTGATATGCTGTATGTGCGCACTACAACCGCACTGTAGACACCATGGATAATCAACATGACAACCACGAGGTCCTAGAGAAACACACAGCAACCTTGATAGATTGTTACACTCTCCCACAAGGCACTGCCCAGTGTTATTTGCTCACACCGCCCCACCCGGCAGATCTCATGTCTTGCCATTGTTCACAATGTCATTCACAGGGTCACCGTCATATCCTAGGAGACAGGTTTTTAGAAAGAGATACCACAGGGATGTGTTTGACAAGAGAAAGAGATAGATGCCTGCTCTTGCTCTGTACATGACAGGTGGTCATGCTGAATCTTACATAAGATAAAGGTGGCCATACTTCACCTTTTGAATGTACATGAATTACCTGGATAGGAATAAACAAACGCCTTCATTTCTGTTTTTAATGCTCTAAGTGATAGGTTGTGTGTGTGTGTGTGTGTGTGTGTGTGTGTGTGTGTGTGTGTGTTTGTTCGTGTGTTGCTCCTCTGCAGCACCTCACTGGTCTGCACAACATCCCTTCCAGCTGGCATTAGTTGAATCACACACTCTCTTTCTCAAACACACACACATGTGCACACACACGCACACGCACACACACACACACACACATCAAACAAACAATTGAATGCACAGCTTGCATTCAGTGTTGTTTGAGAATGTGGCTATAGGAGAACTCAGAAGGAAACAATCAGAGGTTGGGAGCCAGAGAGTTTAAAATCAAGGCATTCAAATGTAGTGTCTTTCAGCTTGAGCTATGGCTCAGATATCCTGCCACCTGATTGTGTAGAGATAATTATTTTATGCACATTCATTTAAAAAAAAATTTTTATCAGAAAAGTTGGCCTACAAATTAAAGTGGTTTACAAGCCAACCAACCAACCAGCCAACCAACCGTATTGCTCCAGCCTCAAGACAATGCACACTGGAGATGTGCGTCAACTCTCCATTTTGCAATGCCTGTAGATTTGCTATAAGGACATTGCAAGTTGCACATTAGGCCAATTACATTTGTCCTGTTAACACCATCGAACAATATGGTTAGCACATGCTATTTAAACAACATTGGCGCTGGTTGGGAAAACGAACACTGCGTCGGTGTGAAACTAGCAAAGACACTTCCGTACGCGCTTTGCTACAGGTGTAAGATAGGGCCCACTGTGTTCAGTTCACTATGATACCATTTGTTTAATTTCTTCCTGTATGTCTCTCCAGAGAAACTCCAGCATCTCTGGGAGCACCAGGGGTGTGTACCAGGTCTCCGACCGGCGTTCCTCTCCCAGCACAGGGTGAGTGAGCGCACCCAAAGTCCGCCATGCTCTAGAGGAAGCTGTAGATACATGTACTGTATCTGGTGGAGGTGTGTTTGTAGTTCCCTGGGACACTGTCAATTTGTTACACACACTGTTATTTTATACATACAGTTTAAAGTTACAGGGACAGTGCACACTAGTAGACCTTTCTGTAAATATGCCAATTGTACTAGTCCCATGGCAGGTGAAATGACAGCTACAAAAGACACATAAAATAAATGTTAAAAAATAGAACAGCAATACTGTAGCACATTTCATAAAAACAAATGAATAATAACGTTCATAAAGATGTTTTGTGACATGGAGAAAAATGCATAAAACATTAAAAAGCATGCTTTAGGTTGTGTGAGTAAGTAATATAGTTGATACACAATTAATTATAAATTATCTTATGATTTTAAATGAATCTTAAAGGCAGTTAGTCATTCTCGAGAACTCTTACTAACTTCAAACAGTTCTAAAGTCCCTCAGATGCTCCACCCCATACGGTGTTGTTGTTGTTGTTGTGAGTGGTGTTTGACACTTTGTTCATGTTACTATTTAAGTAGTCAGGGCTGTATAGAATTTCAAATTATTTTTTTCACCACACAGAGAATGGCCAGGAGATACTTGGTGAATTTGACAAAAAGTGTAGCTGATAATACCTTTAAATGAACGATGACTGATGTTTTGATATTTTTAAAAATTAAAATCTTTACGATGTTAGGACTATCAATTTAAACAACAACAACAAAAAGAAGTGGGACATATTTTCAATGCACCTGTAATCTTCCTTTCTTATGGAGCCATATACAGTATAATCCCATGTGCTACAGTATATTCCGTCCATGTGTGGTTGTTTTATGTATAGGCAGAGGACAGGTTGCTGGATGTGCAAGTTGGTGGTTCTTTGCTTGAAACTACTATTTAGTTGGTGTTAACTGTTTGGTGAGTGTCTGGAGATGACATCAGATCCTTTTCTCAGGTCTTACCCAGTGAATCACACATAGCACTTGCTAAAGATCAAGAAGCCTTCTGTCTCTGCCTATTAATACTCATCGCTCCAAAATGCTGTTGGAGATGCTCTTCTCAATGACGGATGTATAGATGCTATAATTCATCATTATTTTATGAATTTATTGACGTAAGGTTTATTTTATTATGAAACAGTCACTATTTTTTATACCCACATTATTAACCAAAATGAATCTTTTATGCAAGTATTCCCATTACTAGTACATAACTAAACAATCATTCATCATTCATTGGCCCAGTGCAAAACTAATTAGTAATACTGCAGAAAACAACGTAAAACACGAATTACTGAATGTGCAGCTCGTAATATTCTGGAGTAGCTTTGTATTAAATCTTTCTTGTGATTACTGTATCATTATTCGTTCTTATCAGTGTGTCTGCTTTACAAAATACCCGTCTTCAATCACGAGAAGTACATTTATGAAGATGGAACCTGCGCCAGGAATGCAGAACCTTTGAGACAGTTAACTTTTGCTAACCATTGAACAAGGTTTATATCATTTTTAAAAAGTAATTCCCATACTGCTTGTTTTCATAAAGCAAAGACCAGTGGGATTCTGGGAAGGAGAATAAGACAGCAGGAAGTTACTGTAAGACGACCTACTTTTCATGAGGTCGATCTTTCTTACTGCTCATCACTGTTTGAGAGTGAAGTGAAATAGGCCTACCTTAGCAATGTGCCCAAAAGCCATATTTAATTTTGCAGCCATTCTTTTCTATTTTATTACAGTTCTGAAATCCAGCTCCCTCCTGTCTGTAACACCTATTTCCAGCTCATCTTTGAAAGACTCAGTGGTTACGCTGCTACTGGAGCAACATGTTTTCCTTTTATGAACATATTCA
Organism: Forbesichthys agassizii; assembly: GCA_026546735.1. Taxonomy (NCBI): domain Eukaryota; kingdom Metazoa; phylum Chordata; class Actinopteri; order Percopsiformes; family Amblyopsidae; genus Forbesichthys; species Forbesichthys agassizii. The sequence continues at coordinate 1,263,204 of JAODLL010000001.1, read as the reverse complement.
GACATTTAGACTTAAGACGATCTTCGGATAGCCTTAAGTCAAAATGTCTGAATGGGTGACCAATCTAGATATTATTTTGGAAAGGAATACAATTTTTGATTAATTTACCAAAGAATTAGTTATACAGTAAAGATGAAAGATTTTAAGTTATTTCTTGATAGTTACGCATAACTGTGCCACGTTTTAAGCATGCCATGTTTAAGAGTACACCACCTTTTCTTTGTCATTCTGACAAATGTCTCAGGGAAGTATTATTTTGTGTTTAATGGATATTAGGCAATATCTAAACATCCATAAAATTATCTTTGAGATGACTCGCATGATACTAAAATCATTTACACGGTAACGGGTTCTATCCCTGACATGAACCTACCTGTAAGTATCCTTGAGTTCAACCCATGACCTCATCTTATAAATGATGTCCAGTATAATTGTTTTTTACTTTCTTGTACTTGTATGCTATACTCTAGGTTGGTTTGTCAAATGTGCCTTCTAAATCAGTGCTTCTCAAAGTCATGGTTGGTTGCGGGACATTGTTTTTCTTTTTTTTCATTATGTGTAGTTATTTCGTTTAATTGTCTTAAATATACAATGTGCATACATGCAACCCCATATTTCAGATCAGACAATAGCTGGAAAACCAGCAAGCAAGGGGTGGGTGGTCACATTATGTAAATATAATATTATTTAATTATATTAATGATTAATTATATTTAAGTATTTCATGGCTTGTGACCTCTGCACATAAATTTGTTTAAGAGGGCGACAGTGGTGCAGTGGGTAGAGCGGGGCGACAGGTGATCCAGAAGTCGCTGGTTCCATTCTGGCTAACTCCTCACCAAGTGTCGAGGTGTTCTTGAGCAAGACACCTAACCCTAACGGCTCCCGGTGGTTGATTGTACCATGCGTGGCAGCAATCACCATCAATCCATGAATGTGTGAATGAGTGGGTGAATGTGAGGCTATATAAATGCAGTCCGTTTACCGTGAGTGTTGCAGCAAGTGTCTCCAAAGTATAGCTAAACACCTACTTGGTTACAATCAATGGCTGCTGTCAAGCAGCACAAACTGCTCCTTTACTGTGGTGTTTCTACAGCGCGTCGGGGCGGGTCAAGTCTGTGTCGCAGGGCTCTGGGGGCTACGACAGCGACAGCGTGGAGATGCACCCCATGGAGGAGTGCCCCGACTCCCAGTACTACCACGTGCATTCCCGTCTGGGTGAGGGGGGTTACGAGCGCTCACCGGGGGGTGCGGCACGAAGCTGGGGGCTCCGCAAGCAGGCCATCCAGAACTGGCAGCGACGGCCGTACCGGAACAGCACGGAGGGCGACGAAGGGGATGTGTCGGACGTAGGCTCCAGGACCACCGAGTCTGAGGTGGACATGTGGGAGCAGGAGAGGAGGGCCGTGGCTGAGGTGCAGCAGTGTGCTGCACCTCAGCCCCACCACAGCAGAGCCATGTACCGCCCCAGCACAGGTAGGACCATGTATCACCCAACACAGGTAGAGCCATGTACCACCCAACACACCATGTACCGCCCAACACAGGTAGAGCCATGTACCACCCAACACACCATGTACCACCCAACACAGGTAGGACCATGTATCACCCAACACAGGTAGAGCCATGTACCACCCAACACAGGTAGAGCCATGTACCACCCAACACACCATGTACCGCCCAACACACCATGTACCGCCCAACACAGGTAGGACCATGTACCACCCAACACAGGTAGAGCCATGTACCACACAACACACCATGTACCGCCCAACACAGGTAGGACCATGTATCACCCAACACAGGTAGGGCCATGTATCACCCAACACAGGTAGAGCCATGTTCCACCCAACACACCATGTTCCACCCAACACAGGTAGAGCCATGTACCACCCAACACACCATGTACCGCCCAACACAGGTAGGACCATGTACCACACAACACACCATGTACCGCCCAACACAGGTAGGACCATGTACCACCCAACACAGGTAGAGCCATGTTCCACCCAACACACCATGTACCGCCCAACACAGGTAGGACCATGTTCCACCCAGCACACCATGTACCACACAACACACCATGTACCGCCCAACACACCATGTACCGCCCAACACAGGTAGGACCATGTACCACCGAGCACAGGTAGGACCATGTGGGTAGACTGGTGCGATGATCCTTACATGTACAGTACATCTAAGCCAGGATGTTTATGTTGTTACATGGGCTTGTTTTATTATTGATGATGATGACCCAATACTTGTCTCTGTGTGAAAGGTATAGCATAGCTTCAGCAATGTCAACCTTCTTATTTTACAGAGATTTATAGTGAGCTTGCTAAGTGAATCAGCCTATTTTTTTACAACACACTTATTTTCTTCTTAAATCACACACCTTGCCAAGATTGCTGTTCTTTTCATGCTGTTAGGTTCAATATAAATACCAGGTGCAACATGGTTGTTTATGGTGGTGCAAAAGCCTTCCATTGACCAACTGTGACAAATGTGTGCATTTGCTTAAGCTCTTGTCACTGTCCTGTAAACTCAAATAGATAGCTTTGACATACTAATCATCGTGTTTATGGCATTCCCGTGCTCTGACGCAGTTTCCCATATTGGGAGAATCTCTGCCAGGTTTTATCAGATGGTATGTATCTACAAGCATCGTTTATCTAAACATGCGGCACAGCTTGTCTCTTCAGCTCATTTGGCAATTGTAAGCATAATGTGTGTGCGTATGTGTGTGATATTTGCTGAGAGGAACAAGCAATGGGTTGTGATTATCACATGATTTCATGACAGAAATAGAACATAACGTTTCTTATGGATTTCGATCATGTCTCTTTGAAGGTTAGCGCCACCCTGTGGAGGTGAATGTAAATTGAGTTTTTGAGAAAGATATCTTAAAAGTAGTTTTTTTTTTTTAAGTGTTGACCAAAATGTACTGTATGTGTCAAAGGAATACTATCCCCCAAAGCACTGAATATAATATGCAGTACAAAACACATCAATATAAAACATGTGTATGTGTAACATGTGTGTATTTTTTACAAAAAGCTGCTCCCCCATTAACAGAACATACTGTACAGTATGTCCTGAAGATGAACCATTAAACCCTGACGTTTGTACCATGTCATAGACATTTAGTCATTTTTGTCATTTATTTTCGTTTTGTTTTGTTGTTATGTCATACAGAGTTGTGTTTTCAGTTGTATATTTAAAGTAATCCCTTTTCTCTTTACTTCCCTAGGGCGGTCAGAAGGAGTCTACAGTAAACCATGTCGCCACGAGAAGAGCCCATCCAAGTCTAACGAGGTGATCAGCCCAGAGATTCTGAAGATGCGCGCGGCCCTTTTCTGCATATTCACCTACCTGGACACCAAAACGCTGTTGAGGGCTGCTGAGGTGTGTCGTGACTGGAGGTTTGTGGCCCGTCACCCAGCTGTCTGGACCAGAGTACTGCTGGAGAACGCTCGCATTTCCTCCAAGGTAAACATTACCACGGTGCTCAGCTGTGGGGGCTGGTGGGGGCTGCAGTATGCTTTGGGGTGATTTCAACAGTCTGAACAAATTTAGGATTATTATTCATTAATTATGACTACATTAGCATCATTATATAGTTACATGTACTGTATAGTTACATGATGTTTTACATCACATTGCATTTGTGTTAGTGTTTATATGTCGTATATTTTGCTTACTTCTAAGTTCTTGGGCACTCTGGCTCAGTGGTGTACACAGACCCACTCCCTCATCCTACAAAACCTCAAACCACGTCAGAGAGGCAAGAAGGAAACCAAGGAAGAGTACCTCAAAAGTACACGGTAAGATGTTTTGAACAGTGTAAAAGTACATGCTCATTGCTTTAGCTTGGACTTAACGATAGTGTGATTCATACTGTATGTATTGGCAGTGCTATTCACATTGCTTTGCATGTCAACATGTGAAATGTTTTAATCAAACTGAGTGTGTGTGGGTGCTTTGCGTGCCTCTGAGCACGGTTTGTTTATATCTCTTCTTAGTGCCTTGCATGTCTCAAATGTCCACTCTTATACTTAATTCTGGATTCACAAGAACAAGCTTTCCTTGGTTCTTCAGGCAATAGAGAAAATATGTGCAATTTACACAAAATATGGTGTAAATATGGCAGAAATGTCATACTAATAATTATTTTGAAAGTACTTTTCAAAACACCTAAGAAACAAAGCAACACATACAATATTAAAATACACATATACTTGAGACACAGAGGAAGAGAACATTCATTCAACCAACCAAATGTGTGAGACTTGAGCTGCAGAGTGAAGCAATAGGTAGTTCAAGTACCCCACTCAGTCAGAGACAGTAATAACAACCCTCCACCCACTACCTCTCATTTTCCTCTTTTCTTCTGACAATCTCCTTTCTTTGTTCCCTCCCGCCACACTTGTGCCTCAGTGGCTGTCTGGAGGAGGGTCTGGAGGCTCTGCTGAAAGCCACAGGGAGTAACCTGCTGATACTGAAGGTGTCCCACTGCCCCAACCTCCTGACGGACCGCTCCCTTTGGCTGGCCAGCTGCTACTGCCGAGCCCTGCAGGCTGTCACCTACCGGTAGGCCTCGTAGCACGGCCGTGTACTGCCTTGTATTGTACTGGAATATACTCTATGTAAGCCGTGTTGCATTGTACGACATGCAGTGTGCAGTTCAACATAATAAACATGTACATTACAGCACAATGCGATACAAGGTAGTGCAATGCAATGTAGTGCAGTTTAGTACAGCACGGTGAACCACAATATAGTGTAAAACAATATTGTACCTTGCAGTATAATGTGTACACAGTGATGGGCAGTTACTCTGGAAACTTCACTACACTGAAGCTACCCCAAAAGAAATGTAGCAAACTAAGCTACATGCAACATGGCAAAAGTAGGTTTGCATTTACATTTAAGCTAGTTTTTTCCCTACATTTTATTATACCAACATTTAAAAGTGTAAGTCAAACAAACAAATAAACAGGGCAAAACTGTTCAGTTCAACTGTTATAAGATGTATTCTCTGCTCTCACTGTTCTTTCTATCACGTAAACTCAGTCTTGTCTTTATTCCCCCTCAATCCCCTGCATCAAAGTCTCAGGCATCAGCGCAGTGATACGTCTAGGCTACGGCATCACCGACCGTCATACGAACTGATTCTTAGCAGTTGTATCAAGGCTTAAGCTCGAGTTGCAGATTCAAAACTGCTTGGAAAATGTAGCTTCTGTGGATGCTACCGCACTACTTGAATAAGTAGCTTCGCTACTGAAAAGCTATTTGATTCATAAAACAGCGCCGCTACCGCCATGCTACTCATAAATGTAGTTTAACTAGTCTGGGCAGTAGCGTCGCTACTTGCAACACTGTGTGTACAATATACAGTACAATAATGTACAGTACACTGTATAACAACAACAATAATGTAATGGCATCGTCGACAAGATGCGGCTACACGTTGTGTTTTGGACTTTTCACATGTGACCAGGAGTGCCACAGACCCAGTAGGGCAGGAGGTTATATGGGCCTTGGGAGCAGGCTGCAGAGACATTATCTCACTGCAGGTGGCGCCACTTCACCCATGGTAAGTGAAACGGCTTTATTTTGAAGCCAACCGCCTTGTGGCCATTAACAGTAGTGGAGGTGTAGCCTTAACAATGTCGGCATAGCGGACATTTGCCCTGTCTGTCTCTTCCTTCCAGCCAGCAGCCAGCTCGCTTCAGCAATAGATGCCTACAGACCATTGGACGGTGCTGGCCGCACCTGCGTGCTCTGGGTGTCGGTGGCGCTGGGTGCGGCACCCAGGGACTGGCCTCCCTGGGTGAGTGTTGTGTCCCTATCAAGTTACTTAGGAATAGTAATGAGTTACTAGTTACTTATTACTCATTCAAAAGGTTATGATATTACTTTACTTATTACTGGGTATTAAAAGTAATTAGTTACGTTACTAGTCACATTACTATATTACTTTCACATTCACTACTCTGCCTCGACAACCTGTGTAGCCAGCTCACTTTAGAATTGAATCCTCGTTATTGGAACAATTGACCTTGGAAGTCAACAATCAGCCAAAGTGAAAACATTGCACCCTATCAAACCAGATGATTGGACATATTGGTTCAATTAGCCTGCCCTAAGTTTGCTAGGACCAGAAATGTAATTCTTGTAACGCAGTAATGCAACATTATTTAGTGACTTGAATTAGTAATTGTAATAATATTACTGTATTGGAAAAAAGTTATAATATTACTAGTTACTAGTTGCTAGTAATTACAGTACCAGTAACTAGTTACTAGTAACTAGTTAGTTACTAGTGGTGGAGAGCAGTCATTTTTTCCAACCCACCAGTTCCAGGTACTACAACATTCAGTGTGTTTATAATGGTATTGTTGTAGGTTACTAGATCTCCAACAATGGGCCAAATGAATCTGAATGTCTGTACAATTGCTTTTTATTGTTTACATGATGTTTCAAGTGAATAGTTGTTTGACAGGATTAGGCCCTGAGCTATTTTGCACTGAACCTTTCAGTATATGAATCATATACAGTGGCTAGCTATGCATATGACAAGAAAGCAACCAGTATTCTGTCAGCTAGTACAAAGAGCATACAGAAGAATAATATTACATTTAATTTAGCAGCATTGCCTATGCAAATAGAAGAGATTACCCAGGTTTCACTATTACAGAGCTACGCGCATTTAGAGAGCGTCAACAAAGTACACTGTAGTGGGGAACGGATTATTTGAAACTTTGATTATGTTATATGAAATACAAATATATTTTCTACACATACCAGTGACCTTCCAGACATCAAAGTGCAATTATACATTATTAAGGGTCATATCTGGGGGATGGAAACTATATTTAATATTTATTTGAAGTTTATCCTTTTAAGAAATTACACCAGAACCAATGTTTTTAGTAGTCCTGGGGAAGGCCTGGGCATCCCCATAAACCTTTTCCCCCATAGATTAGTAGCAATTCATTTTTCCAGACTGATGAAACAATCAATTAAGTAGCAGTGAGTTAAGAGTTGGGCCATTTACAGTAAAGCAGGAGAAAGGGCATTAGATTGCTTTTCAAAATGGCATTGTTGTTGTGACATTCATGCATATTAATCGTGAAACCGTGATTATTCCTCAGACTATAATCATACCATCAAAATTTCTTATCATTGCGTCCCTAGTACCAACCTTGTTAGCATTCAACTGCTCTCCCCTGTGGCCCTAATATGGGGTTTCACAGACCCTAAATATGGGGGTTAAATCTTGCCATCTTTTAATTTATTCTGAGATTGTTATACCCACGGCATTTACTTTCTCACAGATACTCGCCTCTAATTCCATCGTATTGAATTTGCGTTTACGGTCAGACTGCTTTGCGTCCCGACTCTTTATTTAAATTCTGCCGCATCCATGGTGTTTTCACCGGTTGACATTTATGCAAAATTTCGTATTTGATCACCCGTAATATGTACTAAAATTACATGTGTAATATTATACAATGCCCACACAGTTTAGCACTCTTTATTTAGAATGTTAGTAAATCCGGCTCATAGTATATTTTTCAAATCACTTATATATCATATCATCATACTATCATATCACTTATATATCATATCATCATACCATCATATCACTTATATATCACATCATCATATCACTTATATATCACATCATCATATCATCATATCACTTATATATCACATCATCATACCATCATATCACTT
>JAODLL010000001.1:1210072-1255361 GCA_026546735.1 Forbesichthys agassizii | reverse complement strand
ATCATACCATCATATCACTTATATATCACATCATCATATCACTTATATATCACATCATCATACCATCATATCACTTACATATCACATCATCATACCATCATATCACTTATATATCACATCATCATATCATCACATCCCTCATATCACAATTTGATCATCTATTCTAAAACTTTTATACAAAATATGTAAATCCTGTTTCATATCACTACATGTTATTCTGATTTCAATGTTAATTCTGGAAAGGTTGTATTGTTTTTAAAAGGTCTGTAGCATTGGAGGCTACATTGTAAGATTGGTAGTATGTTTACTATGTCTAGGCCTTCATTTCTTAACCGTTTGCCCTCACATCATATTTCCATTATAATGAACCCTCCCTCCTTTACTCTCCTTCCTCCCCCAATTTCCACTCCTTCCCCCCTCTCTAGCGAGGAACTGCATGCGTCTGCAGGTCCTGGAGCTTGACCATGTGAGCGAGATCAACCAGGAGGTGGCAGCAGAGGTCTGCAGGGAGGGTTTGAAGGGCCTGGAGATGCTGGTTCTTTCCTCCACGCCAGTCACCCCTAAGGCCCTGCTACACTTCAACAGTGAGTTTCTGCACTCAGGCCACAATGGTCCCACTGACTACCCATAGGTTGTGGCAGTTTTGTCCCAGGAACCCAAACATTAAGTCATTGATAGTTTGTTATTTACTAACAGTATATAAAAGTATCTAATGGCATTTCACTCGGTGAAAACACATGTGCATTTATAAAGTGCATTCAATTTTATTAAAAGAAAATTAAATGACCTTCAGAATAGTAACAATAAAATTCAGATGATCGACAACCCTTCCAAATGCATGCCACAACCCCTCATATTCAACACCCACTTTAATTATTGATCCCTGATCAATTTAAAAGGCTTGTCATGCTGTATGGTCCTAGATAATAATATTGCGCAACAGTTGCACAGAGCTGGGATTAGTACTACATTGCTGTGTTAAATGTATGTGTGGTAATGTGGCTGTATTCACTAGGTGCTAGAGTTTGAACAGCTCTAGAAACCAATTAGAGACCACACACACATTACAAAAAATATAATATAAAATAATAAAATAATATAAAAATATCATATAAAAATACTGTAAATATAATACAAATTATATACATTATTAAATATAAACAAATGAATGAATAAAACATATTAGGGCAGCAGTGGTGCAGTGTGTAGAGCAGGGTGACAGATGATCCAGAAGTTGCTTGTTCAAACCCCGCTGATGCCTCGCACATTTTCTAAGTGTCCTTGAGCAAGACACCTAACCCTAACTGGTCAGGTCCTTGCTTTGCACATCAGCCATCACCGTCGGTGTATGAATGGGTGAATGTGAGGCACTTTGAGTGGCCAGAAGGTTGGAAATGCTCTCTATAAATGCAGTCCATTTAAATAGTAAAACCAGAGAAACTGCTCCAGTAGTCCCTTACATTTTTCCCAGAGCTATATAATACACCCACTCCCTAAATCTCTCTCCTTTGTTTACAGGCGTTTGCCGGAACCTGAGGTCTATTGTGGTTCAGATTGGAATAGAAGACTACTTTGAGGACCCCAACAGCCCCGAAGCAAGGAAGCTCTTTGATGAGATGGTGAACAAGCTGCAGGTAACAGCTCACCACAAATAACAGCCGGTGTGAGGTCAGATCCCTGTGACTAACCAAACGCACAAGAAGAGACAGAAGATAAAATAGTAAACTCCTATATTTTATTTATGGTGCGTCCATGAGTCACAGACAGTGTAGTCTACCCCTACAGTAAATTGAGTAACATTGAGCTATAGCTAAAAATGCAAATACAGTATCCATATTTTCAGCCCAAGGGAAACTCCAGCAATGTCCTCTCATCATGAGGACATTTAATATAAAATAATGTTTATACTGACATTTGTAATATAGAAATTATCTTGGTAACATAGAAAAGCTGAGTGTATAATATATAGTATGTTTAACATATTATGTACATTATATAAATAATGTGTGCTTGTCATTTTCTACTATTGTAAACTAGTTGATAGCCTAAATCTTATTATTACAGTCACACTAACTCATTTTGGAGCTTCACAGCACCAATAGAATAATGTTCTAATATGCTATAATTGAAAATTGAGAAGAGGCAGTTCAAGAGTGCTGGGGCCTCGTTTATAAAAGGTTGTGTAGAAACAATCCTACATTAGATCTAAGAGCATTTCTAAAATGAACACACACACAAAGAAATGTGCGTACGCCACTCTTACAGATGTGACAGAAGTCTATAAATCGCAAATTATCTTTAAAAAATGCATAGACGAATGCCTTAGATCTCTGCCTTGTAAACGCCCCCTAATTTACTTCATAAGCATATGAATGAGCTGTTTCTTGATAATGGCGAGCAAGAAAATACATTTGTGCGATGCCTATATCGAGGTCATATTAGAAATATTGCACATACATGCAGTGACTCTGTTTGAAAGCCTTTATAGTGACACTAAAACATCTTGTAGGCTAGTTTGTAGGGCCAGGCTGTGAACGAGGATGCGCTATATGTGGCTGAGAAGAAGCTATAGCTGGTAGAGATCAATATTTTATTCACATAATCTTCTTCTTTAAAAAAAAGAAAAAACAGAAAAGTAGGCCTACAAAGAAAAAAGTGGTTAACCTAAAAGTCAACCAACCAGCCTCTAGACTATGCACACTGCAACTCTGACCATTTTATAATGGCATGTAGATTTTCTATATGCGCATTTCAAGTTAGGCAAATAACATTTTTCTGTTAACACATGCATACTCAATTTCATGGGGTGCTCGTATGGCAAAGTGAGTGTCTATTGCACCTAGAATGACATTAGGAAATACTATGTTGTGCACAAAACTCTCCTTCACATACTGCTGTGCCTGTAAAAGGAGTATTTATGTAGGCCTACTGATGGGAAAAATGAATGATGCCTTCAAGTACAGCTGGCATAGGTCTGCTAAGCAATGGGATATGCCTGACCGTTTATTCATAATTTCTACTTGGAATGCTGTTGCCAGGAACGCACGTTTGCAGTTGTTGCGTCTTTGTACAGTTTATGCACCTCTGATAGCTCTCTGCAAACGGTAGTAGGTTAATTTCTTAATTCTTAATTCGTCATCATGCTTGTTTGTTTTATACAAGTAGCGTGTTGTTTTAGTAGGCCTTGCATGCTCGTACATTCCCAAATACCTGTAGTATTCCAATATTGCCACAAGGAAACTTGCGTACGCCTAGTTGAAACTTGACGTGGAGCAAAGTACTTTTACACGTCAAAGATCATTTTAAGAAACCTGAACTTTGCCGTGGGTTTGAGCAGACACACGTTCTAAGATCAAATCTGTGCTGAAGTACATTTTATAAATGAGGCCCCAGTCTGACCATTGCTTCCCCTTTCTTCTAGGCTCTGAAGAAGAGACCTGGCTTCTCCAAAATTCTTCATGTGAAAGCAGACAGTCTCTGCTAATGTCCTTGTCTCAGCTGAAAGTCTTGCAGAAAGGCTTGCTTCTTCTATTCAGAAAGGGTCTGTCGTTTCAAGCAGCCTCCTCAATATTTAATTTGTCCTCTGAGGAATCAGAAATCTAGCTAATTCAAAGGACTAACATGCTGTCATTCCACATACATTGACGACAAACAAACTTGAAAAAATCTTGTTGACTAGTTCTCTCACAGAAATACATATCATTGTTGCTTTAGAAATTATTTTATTTAGTACAGATACAGTATTTGGACATGCATATTTCACAATGGCACTATTTATCCTGCCTTTTATTTATCTAACAATGGAAAAACAACACAGCAAAGCTGAAATACAGCAAACTGTCCAGGTCATTATTCTCTTTTGTTTTGTTTTTACCATGCAGCTAGATCATGTTGCAACTACGATGTAAGAGATCCCATGCTCTAAATGACTGGAGCCAAGTAATAATGCCATTCTAGAATATTTCCCACAAAGAAGGACAAGAATGAAGAATGAAAATCCTCATGGATTTCTTCATGGAACTCGAAACACTTCCAAGAATCCCCTGAGCAAGGGAACGTGTGTGTGTGGGTGTGTGGGTGTGCGTGAGTGCGACACGTGTGTGGATGTGTGAGCCATCTAATGAAGAGTCTCTTGTCCCTATCTTGTAGGGATGATTTGCTGAAGACACGGACTTGCTGAAACATTTTGTACTAGCGCCTGTGAATTGAACAGGGCAAGGACAACTGCTGCTGTAATACACATTCACATTCTTCATCTACTATGTTCCTGTCGGTGCATGGTGTTGCCATGACAGCAGTGCTTTTTATCTCCTCTACCATCGACCTTCTGCTTCCCATGTAAGCCACATGGCAAGGTACAGGAAGTACATTTATATGAGTGGACTGCATTTTATTTCCATTAGGTTTTTTATTTTTATTTTTTATTTTATTTGCTCCTAAACAAAGCTCCAAGTTTCTTAATTGTGTATTTTCTCAGATCTGGTGCCACTTGTAAAAGTACATATTAATGCTCTTTCTGTGTTTTCTCCAGTGTGCTTTTAACAAGAAAGGATATTTATGTCTTTAATGTTCAAGCATCTAACTCCAAATAACTAAAGATGTATATTTGGATAATTGACACATGGCTGTAAGCATATTATACTAGTAACAACAATGTGGTCACGAGAAAGAAAGCATTAGTGTTATTTTCAGATTCATATTTAAGTGTGCCAAAGGGCTTTTCATATTTGGTCCCCTCTATAGTCATTCAGCATTCTCTAGTGCCGTCCATTGTTTTGTTTTTTTTGTTTTTTTATCAATTCAGCAAACAGCTGAAAGTCCTAACATCTACAAAACTGTGTGGCCTTCTGTGCAAATTGCACTGTCTGGGACAATGCTACCTTATTACCTATTTATGCAGTACCCCAAACAAAGCCACAATTCTTCTTTATGTTAATTAAAGTTAGCATTATGTATCTTTAGTACAATATGCTTCAGTGTGGTTCGCAAGACTGTCATATAGATGTTATGTAGATGAAATACATGCAGAAAGCATATAGTGGGTGATTATTTTGTTTGAATTTTCCTATACACTTTATCGTTATTTGTTAGCAGTTCGCACCTGAAAGGAGCAAAAGGAGAACACTAGTTTACATCAAAGCATGCTGTGAGAATTCTTAGAGGACATAGTTGAGAAGTTGAGTATAGGTTAATTAAGTATTCCTAATGAATCAATGCATAGCTGGCAGGCACTATTTTTGTGCCACTTCTTGTCAATGCTTTTGGAAGAGGCTATCTACACTTAGTAAATTCTAAGGTTGGTATTTCAGACTAAGATGGAGTGAAGCTATTGGGATAATTACAGCTCTGTTAGATTTATGAAAGAGTTTGCTGTTGGCACAATAGAGAAAACACAATGCACTTGTTGATTTTAAGTTTCAGACAATCCTGCCTTTGCTAAAACTGTACATAGGTTGTTTGTAAAAAGAAGGGGAAAAAAACCCAGTGATGAGTCCTAAACATATGGATCTTCCTAATGGATACAGTTGAGGTTTATAGATATTCAATCTGTAAGCATCTTCTCTCCAAAGTTGAATGAAAGATTAATATAGACAATTATAATATGTACAGTAGTGCAGTAGTGTTTAAATTGCAGTTGTGTATTATAGATAATTTATATTAAATGTGCATCAGAGTCATATAGAGATGGAAATTATTTAAGAAAAGGATCAAGATAATTCTGCTATTTATTTCTATAAAAAGAGCATTGTCTATAATGTTAGCATGTTTGTGTTCAAGCATAATCATTAAGTTGCCTTCTTTAACTGTTCTGCTACTGTGGCAAGGAAATTATTAGATGTTTTAAAAGCTTTGATTGCTTGCAGGTTAATGCCATTTGTCTTTATTTGATCAAAGTCTGTTGTTGCACTCGTGAAAGAAAATAAGATATTTCAGATATTTATTATTAGTGTTGTTTTTAATGTTAAAGATATTTCTCAATATTTGACATGATATGATGCACTTTTTCTAGAGTGCTTTCATTAGCTCATTGGTTACAAATATTAAGCGTTAATGGTTTCTGTAATCGTGATGCCTGGGTTCCCTCAAGTAATCTGTGGGCTGCTCACTTACAGTACATGGTCTTTCTATGGATAAAGAAAAGCCAGGACAATGAAAGCTACTGATAAACAGTTAACATGTGCAGTTAGCATTTCAGATTTGAAAAAAAAGTGCTTATTCCAGAGCAGACCTAATGAAACATTTCACTCATCTTTCATTGGTTGTGAAGGTCATCACTCAACGTGATTAGGCCACATTACCTGCCAATACAACATTAAGGATTTGTTTCTGAATTTGTGTGTCACTTTATTTACTTTTACATTAAGTAATAGCACATTCTAACAATATGCAGTATACGTTGTCATATCTGCATTGCTTAATGAAAAGGTCCTGCTGACGTGGTTTAGCATGTAGTCTTTTTAAGGCCCCAGCTAGCTATTCCAAAAATAATTGTTATTTCCAATATTAGGATATAGAGTGAATTTATGTCATACCAATTTCTTAATTTCTCATACTTCCCATTTTCTCCATTCCCATGAGTTCCAAATATTTTTAATATGTATTTATCTTATTTCATTGTACATAACAAAGGAATGCACTTTTTTTTACATCAATGGTGTTCATATACTAAGAGAAGTGCACAGCTTTATAATACTGTGCTTTTGAAAAGCAGAATCTGTTCATCAGTCTTAATGTCTTTTATAATTTATGTTTCTTGTATGAGTGATCGTATACTGCTCATTTGTTTGAATAGTATTGTACACATTACCTCAACATAAGTGTGATTTTTCATTAATGGACCTTGTAATGCAAATCATGAAATCCAAGTTATTGCTGAAAACCTTTCGAGGATCAGCATTTTGAGATAAATGCAATAGAAAACATTTCTTTTCATTTTCACACATACATTTTCATCAATAAACTTGCTTTATTCAAAAACTAATTGCTGGCTATTAGATTTGAATTACAAATGTGACAAACTTTATTAAATAGCCATTATGAGGTGCATATTTCAATACTTTACATTTGTTTTATTTGTAATAAATTATTATGTTACATTTACATTATACTTATATTTAATCATCAATCATCAAAAGAATAAATCAAGGAACACAACGGGGCAGTCAGATACAAAACAAAACAATGCCAGTATGGCTCTAAGATTTTATATTTTTTTTTATTACAATCATAGATTGTTGTTGTACTGGTGAGTTTACATTCCAGTGTGAAGTATGTGCCCATGCATGCAACAGTAGACCCAATTTTGACTATCTGATTAATAGTCTTGCTCTCCACTGAGTTTATGTTTTTATATGTTCAACATTCTCATTAGATGGCTGCTGTGTGCTAACAATTCTATTTTTGCTATTCTACCACCTACCCCAATCTACAAACATCAAAGCAACCAGATTACCTGAAATAGATTCAAAATAGGCTTCTAGTTTACAACACATGTTCATACACATGGCACATCATCTCTGTTATGTACCAAAACAGGTTTGTGTGTGTTTGGCATTGCTTGGTAGAATATTTTGTCATAGTAATTATTGATGCATCCATAAAATCTGTTCATACAGATTGTAATGGAGTCCATGCACCACTAGGGGGACCATGTCGACTTTACAGTGCTGACTGAATACAGAATACCCACATTTGTGATTACATTTCTTGCTATTGCTGGTAACAGAAATTATTAATTTATACTTAGTACACTACCATGAGTGCAAAGGAAATATGGCAAATACACATTTATACTGTACAGTATATTATTGTCACTGTCTTGTGGATGACAGCAAAATTATTTTACTAATGGGTAGAGGGGAAAATGTAATTCTCATGCAAGAGTTAAAAATGTTCTCACACCATCTGTCATGTTGACCTAATAATGTGTACCATCTTTCCTTTCCGTCTGCAAACACTTTGATCATGCCCGTTCATTCAATAGATCCACTATCTGCAGTATCTCTCAGCTGTGATTTGTGACTACGGTCTCATCTTTGGACAAACATAACAAATTAACAAAAATAAATGTAAAAACTGATCTTGGGCTATGTAATGATGATTTTTATTCTGTTAAAATGTATTTTCTCATGTTTATAACGGAAAAACATACAATACAGAAGGCACTTAAAAAGTTAAATTATAGACACTGTTATTACAAATATATTAAATAATTGATTAAAAAACAGAATGATAAAGGTAAGGAATGACAGCACCCTTTTCGACATTTCTTTGAGCAGTACAACTCAAGAGAAATTTAATGATATTTTAAACTACAGTACGTTTAACAATTTTAATGTCCCTGCTAGGTTTTAATATAAGTTAAATTATGTTCTTATAACATAGAACGCTTAAAAGATAACGGTTTTGTTATTCACGAGTCAGTGGTTCTTTTTACTTTTTACTAGGCTTTGTGGTTTGACCGCTGAGCAAGTCCTGGTACATCTCTATTAGACGAGTGGCTTCTCTCTGTCCTGACAGCAAAGCACCATGGGTAGTGGAATAGTATTTTCTGTGGGTGGCCTCTCCAGCAAAGAGGACCTGTAGAGGCTATGGACAGGTAAAACATTATTATAACATTATTATATATGAATATTGCAGCTATGACAGTTTACTCAATTTAATAAACATTTGTTTTTGATTACCGGTACCTTGTAAAACTAGCTGTCTACCTGTGCCTGTTTGTCAGAAATGGAAATTGAGCATGTGACATGTGACTCAGTATCTGCGCTTCAAATATAACTATATATCGATATAAACGATATTGTCTAATTTTATATCTCTTGAAAATATATCGATATAAATTAAATACCGATATATTGCCCAGCCCAAGCTGTGACATGGTAATGATGACATTATAGCAGTATATTCTATACTGTCATAGTGTCATGCTAATGACAACATTGCTGTGAAGAACCTGAACAAGGTAAACAGCTAAATTAACATATGGCAATGATAAAATATAAATTAATTAATTGAATTAATTCTATTCTCCCCTTTTTTGTTGTTGAAAGCTTCCAAATCATTTTCAGACTTCTGACCTTGACCTTACATATACAGTGCTGTGTAAGAACTATTATTATATCAATTAGATCATATACAGACAAACACCACTTCTGGCACTCACTCACACACACACACAATTAATGACAGGACAAATCCCATACATGCAGTTCAAAAGAAGGTCATGTATTCAGGACTAAGACAAACATACTCACCTGGGCCTTGGTACTCTTGGTGTATGGAAGTGGCATGGCCAGCTTTTCAAAATCCCCACCACTAGAACCCACCCTTGTGAAGGAGTATGAGCCTCGTATGTAAGGGTTACTGCCCCAGCAGGAGCGAAGGACACGCCTGGGCTTCGGAATGTCAGCATTCCCTGTACAGTAAGAGATAAGGAACATCAGAAAACCAGGGGAACGCAATTTGTTACATTCAAGAAGATGGTCAGTGCGGTCTCTCGATACTAATCAATTCATGGCTTTTCCCAGAGAAACACACAGTAATGATGCATATGTGATTAGGCAACAGTTTAGGGGATTAAACTACACTAACCTACATAAGAATGTATGTGTGCGTTTGTGAGTGTGTATGTTCACTAGGTATGTATGTGTTTATATATGGATAATCTAGAATCTAGAAACCCCACAAACTTTCAACAGTATTTCATGATTTTGATTTTGATTGATTTACATCCAATAATTTATTTTGTGACCCATTAATAAAGTAATTGGCTTTCAAAAGCTTTGGCCACAGCTGAGCTTTTGTATATACTTGACAATATTAAAATACAGAAGTCATTCTGGAGAAAGATTGTTGATATTTTAACTTGATAAAAACAAAACCACATCATTGCATTGGAAACGCATTGAGAAAGATGTTTTTGTGTGCAGTCTGCTCCACTTTCTTTGTGTTCCTATTAGCGGAGCCAGGGCTGTACAGAAGTACCAGATTATTTTGTTAGAATAGTAAACTACCGGACGGCGAGGAGATTTATGGTGAATTTAAGAGAAGGAGTATTGTATCTGTGCCTTTGTTAACACTGTTTAAATAAAAACACCTTTAAACTACTGAAGCTTATACCGTAGATGTATACTACTCATTGTTATGACCAGGCAATAGGTTGAAAGTCACTGCCTTACATAAGACATCATTATTTTATAAAGGCAATAGCTTTTATAAAGGCTAACCTAGTGATTAAATAGACCCTCAAGTTTTCAATTTTGGATGCCATTATAATGTAGCAATTTTTGTGTACAGAAACAGGTCACACTCAACAATCAATGTTGTTGCCAGGTCAAGCTTTTTGTCCAATGAACTCTAAATGTCTGTTACTGTCACTTTTTGCGTTTTATTCAATTTATTCCATGTCATTCCAATAAGAGATGGGCAACAATGAACTAACAAAGAAACTAGAGATCATTTTAACAATAAAACCTGTTCTGTAAAAGGGCATGTACATTAATGAGGTCATACTAGACAGTATGACAGGTCATGCTAAACTGGTAGTTACACAATACCTGAGTCATTCAGTTTTACCTTTTTACTCTGGATTAATCTTAAAATGATGTAATTTTTTTTATCTAGCACACAAAGATCCAAGTGCCTCACAGCAGCTATCGACGCTTCTATTAAATATTTGATGCATTACAACTGACAATATGTGACACTGCTTGGCATTGTGGTGTGTGCTTATCTTTGTTGATTCACAGGGGAATGAAACCTCTAACCTTGGAGGCATTCTTCCCCACACTGCACAACAACAGACTATACACTAGAAATGCAATAAACACTTGAATTTATTTTATATAGGATTTGTGAAGTATATTAAGTAGCACCCATATGAAACATGCTATTAGCTTTACCTACACTTATTGATTTTTAAATAAACCATGTTTTTTATCGTGGCCATTGTAATGTAAAAATGTGAAATAAGAAAAATATCGAGGCACAATAACCTGCTGAGCTAGGTTCCTTTCTGTGTGTGTGTGTGTGTGTGTGTGTGTGTGCGCGCATGCGTGAGACTGACCTGTGAAGCGCCGCAGCAACTCAGTGCAGGTCTCGGCCACGGTCTCGTCGTCACAGCGCTCCATGACCAGCGCCTCCTGACCGCATATCCAGCCGCTCAACATGTGGCCGTAGCGCTCTGGCGGGTACAGCACGTCGAAGCTGCAGATCTTCTTGTACCACAGCTCTTCGGGGTACACCAGTTGCTCCAGCTGTGCCTCGTCCTCCCACACAAACTGGATGCTGTTGCACTCGGGGCTCCAGAAGGGCTCGGCGAACTCTAGAAAGATCTTGTCGGTGGTGCTGATGCCCAGCTTCTCGATGGCCAGCACCTTGTCCTCTGGCAGCGGCGGGGAGAAGAGGGTCTCGTGGCTCTTTTTCAGCACGCCCAGGGAGGCGGTCACGATCACGTGGTCCGCAGCGATCCACTCCTCGTCTTCGCACTCCAGGTGAACGGGGTGCCCCAGGATGACGGGGTTCCCGCCGGGCCGGCGACCATAGTTGTTATCGTTGTGGTTGTTGCCGCTGCCTGTGGAAAACCTCTCCTGCTCCTGGGCGGAGTAGTTCCAGTGGACGCGGCGCACGGCCTTGCCCAAGGAGATGGTGCGAGAGGGGATGTCCTGGGCCAAGAGGTCTACGATCTTCAGGAAGCCCTCCGGAATGACATAGTGGGCACCAGGGATCTCTGTCCACTCCCCAAACTCGCTCAGAGACACCTCGTCCATACTGGGAGAGCTGCTCTCACAACTCTCCACCTGAAGCCAAATGGTCCATTGGAGCACACACAGAGCCTGTTACCGTAACCATCTGACCATAACAGTAGAATACACTGCCTTTAAGAAAACTCTATATTAAAATTTGTGTTCATTTCCTACACATATGTATTGTATTTGCTTACACTCTATCAATGTGTAAACAAATTACAGGCTGGCTAAAAATGTATACTTCTAAATGTCAATCTTATTTCTCAGTATTTATTTATATATCTCAACAATATCGTTATTGTTTTGTAAGTAAGGAACTGGGAAGGAGAGAATCCCAAAAGCTTATACATTACCACATATACACACCTTGAGGTACTGTTGTAACATGGACAGTTTGAGCTTTCTGATGCTCTCAGAATCATACGGATCCAGCATGATTTTCTTGCGCACCACATCCCGTGTAAAAACACCAACGCTGTTCTGGCTTTCAGCGCACACAGGCTTTCCATTCTGGAAGAACTCCTGAGTCAGCTCGTACACCTACAGTAGGAAAAGATTGGCATGAAGATAAATGACAGAAAAGCCAGTTATAGAGAGCATTGCGTGATTCTACAAAGTAAAAGCAACCATTTTTCAGAAGATAGTACTGTATGTATCTGGTCAAAACCACAGCAACCTACAGAAACATGTGTTGCGTCTGAACAGCCCACATTGTGGTTATATCTTTACTCCAAAAAGGAAAAAAGTATTAAAAGATTCTAATATGTTCGTATGCTCAGACAGAATATGTTTCATGTTGTATGAGTTATGTGTACAAATATTTGTAAGAAACCCCAGTTTGAAAGCAACATTTAAAACACATGCTATTTAAAAAACAACATGTTTTCATGTCTCATATCATATCATTATCATAATATATCAAAGGTGGACTCCTGGATCGTGTAGCATTCCTACCTGTAGGTTGCTCAACCACCCAGCACATAACACAGAAACAGATATGTGTACCAGTCACCTTGGCAACTAACGATCTCTCTGTAGACGTTGACGGTCTGGTGGATTCGGGGGCTGCTGGGAATTTTATTGACGCTCGGTTATTAAACCAATTGAATGTGAGACTGACTACTATTCATCCTCCCCTCAGGATTAACTCTCTCGACGGACAAGCCTTGGGTTCGGGTTATGTCACGCACCAAACCGAAGACATTGTCATGCAAATAGGGGCCCTTCATTTTGAGACTGTACAATTGTCCACCTCTCCGGCGGCCATGAGCTTCTTCTTTGTGGGGAAGAAGGATGGGGGCTTTCGTTCGTGCCTCGATTACCGGGGCCTGAACCAGATCACCGTCAAGTATTGATATCCTCTTCCGCTGATACCGGCGACTTTGGAGAAGTTGGGCAAGGATACCATATACACCAAGCTTGATCTACGTAGTGCCTACAATCTTGTCCGCATCCGGGAGGGGGATGAATGGAATACGGCCTTTATCACTCACCGAGGCCACTACGAATACCTTGTTATGCCCTATGGCTTAACCAGCCCCCTCAGTGTTCCAGGCATTCATGAATGACATTTTCTATGTAATGATCGACCAGTTTCTCATCGTCTACATTGATGACATCCTCATCTTCTCACATACCCACGAGGAACATATGGACCACGTCAAGCAAGTCCTACGCCGCCTCGGCTTCGTGCTAACACCAGGTGGTGTGAACATGGACGAACAGAAACCACAGCAGTTAGAAACTGGCCGCAACCCCAAACAAGAAAGGAGCTCCAGCGATTTTTGGGATTTTCCAATTACTACCGCCGCTTCATCAGAAACTTCAGCGGGATCGCTTCTCCTTTATTTTCCATGACGAACCAGAAGGGGAAGGCACTACAATGGACGGAAGAGGCCTCCACGGTCTTTCTACAGCTCAAAGAATTGTTTGTTTCTGCGTCTATCCTCCACCAACCCAACCCTACAATCCCTTTTCTTCTAGAAGTCAACGTGTCGGAAGCAGGAGTAGGAGCTGTCCTCTCCCAAAGAACGGGCTCACCGCCCAAACTCCACTATTATGCCTTTTTTTCCCACAAACTCACGCCTGCCGAACGGAACTACGATGTTGGCAACAGAGAACTCCTCGCGATGAAGATGGCCATGGAGGAGTGGCGCCACTGGCTTGAGGGAGCACAACATCCGTTCCTGGTGCAGACCGATCACCGCAATCTCGAATATATCCGGGATGCAAAATGCTTAAGCTCTTGCCAAGCCCGTTGGTCTCTGTTTTTTAACAGTTTTTCCTTCACTTTGACCTATATCCCAGGAAAAAATAATATAAAGGCTGATTCACTCTCTCACCAGTTCGAACCGCCTGCTCGTGACTCCCCCCAGGATCTAGTGTTGCCTCCCTCCTGTTTCGTGGGAGTCATTCAGTGGGAGTTGGACTCGGCAATTCTGGAAGCTAACAAGTTCGACCCGGCTCCCGGAGACACCCCACCAAACAAGACCTACGTACCAGCAGCAATCCGTCCCCAACTAATGCAGTGGTGTCACACGTCGCTCGGCTCTGGTCATCCAGAAATAACATGGACCACCCAACTACTCACACAAAGGTACTGGTGGTCGTCTCTTGCCGATGACGTTCGGGACTACGTACTGTCCTGTCTTGTGTGTGCACAAAGTAAGACCCCCCGACACCTACCAGCCAGCAAACTCATGGCTTTACCTATCCTTCAACGTCCATGGTCCCACATCGCTATGGATTTCATTACAGACTTACCTGTTTCCGCCGGCTTCTCTGTCATATTGGTAGTTGTTGATCGGTTCTCAAAAAGGTGTCATCTTTTCCCTTTGTCTAACCTGCCGTCTGCCATGGAGCTGTCTGAAATAATCTTCCAGCATATCTTCCGCAAGTTGGAGGTCCCTGAAGACATCGTCTCAGATCGAGGACCCCAATTCATCTCCAGGGTGTGGAAGGTATTTTGCGACAGACTGGGAGTGTCGGTCAGTCTCACGTCTGGTTACCATCCCCAGTACAATGGCCAGTGTGAACGGCTCAACCAGGACATCGGGAAATATCTCAATGCTATTGCAATGCTCACGTCATCCACGTGACTGGAGTCGTTTTTTGCCCTGGGTTGAGTATGCTCAGAATTCCCTGTTCCATTCTTCCCTCCGTCTCACGCCCTTCCAATGTGTCCTAGGCTACCGACCCCCACTGTTTCCATGGGAAGTGGAACCTGGCCCGGTTTCTGCCATAGATGGTTGGTTCCGACGCAGTGGACAGTTGTGGGAAATGGCTAACAGACACCTCGACCGCGCCTCACCTACCCAGAAGGAACAGGCTGATCGACGTCGCCGGCCCGCACCCGAATACCACCCGGGACAGAGGGTCTGGCTGTCGACCCGGGACATCCGTCTACGCCTTCCATGCAAGAAGCTATGGCCTTGGTTCGTTGGTCCATTCCTGATCGAAAGTCGTATCAACTCTGTCACCTACCGTCTCTGCCCAGACACTACCTTATCTCAACATCCTTCCACGTATCCTTGTTGAAGCCTGTCCACAGCAGCCCGCTTCATCCCCCTGTCTCCTCGCAGCCGGCCCCTCCTCTGCTGGATGTCGATGGAGAACCCGCATATAGAGTCCGCGACCTCCTTGATTCCCGGCGACGTGGAGGGACGCTGCAGTACCTGGTCGATTGGGACAGCTACGGTCCGGAGGAGTAGTTTTGGGTCCCGGCCCTGGACGTCCTGGACCCTGCTCTCATCTGTGGCTTTCATCTACGCCGCCAGGACCGGCCTGCCCCCTTATCCCCATGGTCGTCCGCCGGGTCATCCTTCGGAGTCGTCTGGAGCCTCCCGTGGAGGGGGGAGTACTGTAAGGTCTGCGTCCGCACACGACCACGGGTGCGCGCCCCACCGCCGACAGCAACTGTTCACCGCTCT
The DNA here is from genome assembly GCA_026546735.1 of Forbesichthys agassizii. Taxonomy (NCBI): domain Eukaryota; kingdom Metazoa; phylum Chordata; class Actinopteri; order Percopsiformes; family Amblyopsidae; genus Forbesichthys; species Forbesichthys agassizii. The sequence continues at coordinate 1,239,682 of JAODLL010000001.1, read as the reverse complement.
AGTGACTCTCTCACCCCGGACCCGCCTTTCACGTCATCGACATTCCACAATCAACCTAGATCACGTTCACCTGTTTACTAACACCTGTGCAAAGTATATTAGACGGTCACACTTCCCGCTCTTTGTGAAGTATTGTTTCTATATTACCAAACCGTTGTTGACTTTGTTATTCTGAACTTCAGTATAGCCTTTTCACGTTTTGACCAGTATTTCTGTCTACGTTTATTCCGTCTTGCCTGCCCTTTGTTGGTACCTCAGCCTGAACAGCCATCTGTGTACCAGTTGCCTGTCTGTTTACTCTGACTTTAGCCTATGCCTTTTCTGCCAATCGTCTGGACTTCTCTGTTTTTGACCTCAGCCTTTTTCTGTCTGCAAGTCAGCCTATTCCTGTACTTTGGTACAATAAACTGTAAACAGCAATTGGAACCTCATCCCTGTCTAGTATCATTACAAGCTGTGTACCATAAAACACAGATTTTTATTTAAAAAAGGAAATTAGTCAATATGAACACCAGCATTGATGTGTCTCATCACAGTTCTATTATTTAGTTTTCAGCTAAAACACACATTTTAGTTTACTATTTAACACTTTCTAATCAGTTAATAAAAAGAAAGTTTGTTAAGCTATTTTCAACTACAATGATAATTATGGACACAGTTTTCTTGGGAACAATAAAATTGACTGGAACTTGACCTTGACTCAAATGCTCACAAAAGAAACTTGCTACAAATACTGTCAATGTAATTTAACTGAAACTGAGCTGTACAGGCTAGAACTAGAGCTAACCTGAAAGTAACTAGATACAGTAAGTCACGGGATCAAGGGAAGTGTGCATGGGAAAGTGTACAGAAACTTTAAATGGCAAATAATTTACATTTTTGTGTTTATTGCCATCTTACCTCGTTGTATAGGTCGCTGAACTCCTCCACCAGATCTTTGGGTATTCTTTTTCCATTGTTGGTTTGGTAGTGCGCCACGCCATTCTTGGCATACAGACTGATGCGTCCCACGCTTCTCTCATCGTCTGTGGTTTGCTCAAGCAGCCTGTTGTCTTCCGCCAAGTGGTAGACTGGGTTCCCATTAGCTCCATGAATCCAGGTGGCTCCAAGCTCCAACGTCGCTTTTCCTAAACCGAGAATATTCACATATTATTTCTGATGAAAATGTAAAGGATCTATTGTTTAAAACAAGCTCACTATGCTAAACTTGAAGATGGCATTATAGCAAACTGAGTGAAATGTATTATTCCAGACAGCGTTATTTTAAATTATTTTATTAAATGTATCTAGTCTAAATATTATTGGTAATTAAGAATGATTTAAAAGCAAAATAATATGTATTTGTGTAGCCTACATAAAACGTGCAATTAGTGTTACCCTTCCAATGACAATGAATTCCTCAGTTCAAGTCAACAAAATTCAGCAATGTGTGATACAATTCCGAGACACACTTTACAGGGACACAAAAATGTTGTGCTGCATCTTCTCACCGTGCTGAACGCTTTGAACTCTTCCGCCGATGTGATCCGACGCCTCTAGGACTGTGACATCTGTAAAGCCGTGTTCCTGTAGGGTCTTAGTTGCGGCGAGGCCGGCCAAGCCAGCACCGATCACTACTATTCGAGGCTGCCGATGAGTGCGTAGCCCGCTACTAAGAGGATCATCAGTGCTGTCTGACGAAATTTCACAACTTTGCATGCCGTCCAAGCTCCTCTTCTAGGGGTTCTGAGCACAAATGATATGAAAAACCATGGTTTCAAAAACAACAGCATTGTAGTGCAGACACATAATGCGTGATAACATCGAAATGAATATTGGGAATAGTGAGCCCCAATGGTCAGAAGTTTTGCATTTAAAAGTGATATATTGATTGTACAATAAAAGAGTACATAATGAAAAATGATACTAGAACTTTTATATAAAACTGGTTATATGGTTCAGAGTGCCCGTAAAATACACAAATGTACACTGATAGCAAGAATTGTTTTATGTCGCAAAACCAGAGGTGCGTTCAGAATTTGCAAATATAGTGAACGTTTGCAAACATTCCTGAATGTATTGAAACTGTTTTCCATTTGCTTTGAGTTAGCCGTGAACATTTGCGAACATAAGCATGCATACTGGCGAACATACATTGACGCTGGGTGACAGTTAAAATCTAATCATTTTGTTTACACAAATTGTTTAAATGTCATATTCAAAGGCAAGCAATTGCATTTGCCACAAACGTTCCCTTCAGTTCGCACCTTCTGATAGCACCTCAGACAAGGACGTAGGTTTGGTTTGAACATTGGTATGGACAACTTTCAGAATTTAGCCTAGATTTTCTGCTTCATTAAATCATCATAACGGAAACCACAGCGGCTGTAGGATTTCCACCAATTTTCAAACAATCGCAACCTCAAGAGGTTATGGGTAGTCAAGATTAGACGTAACGCAGGTCCTACATTTGAAATTAAAACAGGCAGCACAGCAGCACCTCTGTTTGTGAACAACATTTTAATATCGACAACTAGGCACTAGGCATGTATAACCAACATATTCCAGAGTGAATTTAACCAGCGTCATATAAAAATATATTATGAGCTAAATATGAATATGAGCTATTGAAGTCCAGGGGTTAATTAAAATGAATTAATTGACCATTGACATGATTATGTCACATGCATATTTACTTTACCAAAGAAAACAGGACAGAAGAGTACGTAAAATCAGGCCTGTTGAAAAATATGAAATAGGCTTATGCCTACCAGAGAAATGTAGAAATACATACAGTAGTTTGATAAACCCTTAAACAATATTTGCATATATTTTGAATTGTGCCAGGGTTTCTGTATTTAATGTTTTCCTTTAAATAAAAATAAATAACCACCATATGTGTATGCAGAAAAAGCACAAACTGTTCCATAAAAATACACCAGAATACAGAAAACTAAGTGTTTTATTATCTTAATGTTATGAAGGAGGACCCCCAGACCCCGCGCTTTATACTGTATGCCCCCCCCCCAATGTTCTAACAAAATCTACGCCCATGGTTGCTTTCAACAACCAGCTAATTAGCTACTATTTAGTTATATTTTCTAAGCTATTTAATTTACCTCAGATAGTTTTACTTAAAATGACTTACAATAAAGTATAATTGCTGACATTGCCTACACATCATCATAAGTGTTCTATCATCAAGTTCTATTTTAACAGTGGGGTCACCAGAGTTACTGTATAAGTTACGTTTCCACACATCTCTGTTGAAGTGTAACTACACCCCAGCTGTGAGCCTGACTCCACCCAACACACAACTTTGAAAAATGCATCAAGGAGCTGTGAGAGGGAAAGGACTGAGAAGGAAACATTAACATTAATATTAACATTTTAATTTGAGCGGATGGAGTGTACCGATGAAAACCAGCCAGGTCCTGGGGTGATTTTTAACACCCCAGACGTGTAGATCCTTTTTTCAGCACATAAAATGCAGATCTTTATAAAAACTGGACTTTTTTCAATAATAACACCAATATTGATGTGTCTCAAAACACATTTTAGGGTACAGTTACACTTTAAGTTTAATTGCTAAGACTAGCCATTACGTAACACAAAAGAAGACCAAGAACGGGAAGGGTGTTCTTTTGGAGACAGACACTGGACAAGTGGTGGAGGAAAGGGGTGGCGGGTGCACTTGCATAAAAACAAATGTTGCTAGAGCACATTGTAAAAAAAGTTGTTCAGAGGCATTTAGCAACCAAACAGGGACCCTTTTTCAAATTATTATTATAATCATAACAATTTCAGGATGTGACCTTTCAGTTTTCTTCACTTAGCAGATCAGCAAGTAACCATAATGTATTTATTATTATGGACAAGGCGTGGCAGGAAAGAATGCTTTTAGGATCCTAACCTTCATTCAGAAGTCTGAATATCTGAATGTGCTGTGATTTAAAGGCAGGTTCATCCTGTGTTAATAAAACGCCTCACAGTGTCAAAGGCTAAACTCCCTAGATGTGTGACCCATATGATTCATACCATATGAACAGTATCGCTCCGCGGTCGCCTCACACATCGAAATGCACTGTGAAGTAAAGCGTGGTACCATGACTTTGTTGTTGTGAACGGTGTTCACCACTTTGTTTATGGGCTGTGTAGAAGTATCTGATTATTTGTTCATAGCACGATAGGCTAGCAAAATGCAAAGAGATATTTGTTTGTTGAATTTGACAAAAAGTGTATTATCTTAAATATAGCTTGCAATAGCTGACAAAACCTTTAAGTAGATTGTGTAATCATGTTGTAACAGGAGGTTAGGTTGGTGGAGGTCAATGTATGTGGACAGCTGCTCTTTGTGTGAGGAACACTGAGGTACATGTTTAGACCACATCCTTATCATCTCATTTAACTAGCTACTCTTGAAAATATAAACAACAACTATTTGGATTTGTAAATAAATGCATAGGCTACGTTGTCTTGACAGTTTTCTAAAATATGTATGCTGCTGCTCTCCCATAAAAACATCCATCAACAAATCTGAGGTAAGATCATACATACGGTAGTCCTGTTACACAATACACGCACACACACACACACACTCTCTCACAGCTCCCTGCTTTGTTACCAAAGCAACCCCAGACACATAGCAGCTCACGTACAGTACATTTCTTCATTCTGGGGTCAAAAAAGTTTAAGGCTCGATACGGGTTGAACTTCTGGGTGAGACAAAAAACACCCGGATCACTAGACCATCCTTCCTACAATCCTGAATTCTTTTCCTGAATATTGCCCTCACTCTTAAAGGAGAGGTCAGACATTCTTGAAAACACTTGCTAAATTCAAACTCAAATCAAAACAAAAACACATCTCCTTTTAATGCTATAGCCCTTTTGTTGAATTTCCATGTTTGGCGCACCAGAAATCGTAATAACAGGGTAAACAATAGCATCGGCAAGACGTACAACATACAGTTGTAGTATTACAGAGTGGCCCATTTTCTAAATATAAACATTCCCTACCTTGCTTTCCACCAATTTTCAAACAATCGTGACCTCAGAAGGTTATGGGCAGTCAAGATTAGACACAACAGTATTTATGGATAATACACTACATAGAATCTCTATTTTCCTTATTTACTTACTGTACTGCTTAGCACATACAAGTACTAGCTCTCACTACCTGCTGGTCGTGTACTACTGTACGTTGGACACTTAAAGCAATTTAAGCAATTGTCACTCAATAAGCATACATGACAGATAGTATTAAAGAAAACATTTCTCTAAAACGTTTTGTATTATTACACTTTACAATGGACTGACAATCACAACGTAACATAGTTGCTTTGCAACGTTACTTTCAGCTTCATGCATGTTTTCGTGAAGTAGTTTATATTCTTGGCTTAATCCATCTTTTCCCCCAGGCAATGAAAACTGGTATACTATATCCCTGGTATGACTATTTCCGGTGCGATGAGTTCGGCGTGTGAAAAGGGTCTATTGCGTGCTTCCTCAGAAGCTCCGCCCCACACATTGGAAACACATTGTGAAGGCTATGGCATTATTGTTGTGAGTGGTATTCAGCACTTTATTGTGTTCCTCCTTACGGAGCCAGGGCTGTGAAGTACCCAAATAGTTTGGGGAGGTGGAGCACTACCATTTAGATCTGGTGGGGCTTACCTCTACGCACAGTCTTGGTTCTGGAACTGTACTCCTGGATAGGGGATGGACTTTATTCTACTCTGGAGTTGCCCAGGGTGTGGGATACTCACAAGTCCCCGACTGAGCGCCAGTATGTTGGAGTTTACTCCAGCAGACGAGAGGGTCGCCTCCCTGCGGACTGGTCATGGAACAATGGACAAGCTCTTTACTCTCGCAAGGATCCTGGAGGGGCCTGGGAGTATGCCCATCCGGTCTACATGTATTTTGTGGATCTGGAGAAGGCGTATGACGGGTCCCCCGGGAGATACTGTGGGAGGTGCTGTGGGAGTATGGGGTGAGGGGATCCTTCCTTATTAAAGGCAATCCAGTCCCTGTATGTCCAAAGCGAGAGCTGTGTACATATTCTCAGTAGTAAGTCAGACTCGTTTCAGTTGGGGGTTGGCCTCCACCAGGGCTGCGCTTTGTCATCAATCCTGTTTGTGATTTTCATGGACAGAATATTGAGGCGTAATTGGGTTAGGGAGATATTGTGGTTTGGTAGGCTGGGGATCTCATCACTGTTTTTTGCAAATGATATGGTCCTGATGACATCATCAAACTGCCAGCACTTACTGGATTGGTTCGCAGCCAAGTGTGAAGCAGTAGGGATGAGGATTAGCACCTCTAAATCTGAAGCCATGGTTCTCAGCAGGAAACCAATGGAGTGCCTACTCCGGGTAGGGAATGAGCCTTTACTAGGGTTGTCACGAGACGATACTTTGGTAGAAAGTCGATGCTAAAATTCTGAAAACATGACGGTACTCATTTTTGTACCACGGAAATCCAACCTTGACGCAAGTGTAGCTGCAGCTCCGCCTCCACTCATCGAAAAGAAAAACAGAAAGTAGGCTACAGTACTTTGCATTCCATGTGGATGAATACATTCACGAAAGCCAGTACCACAAGTGATGCAAATGGTGCCTTCAAACTTTCCAGCCATAGTTTCCAGCATATAACTATTTTACCAGCTGAGTAAAAAAGTGAACAGTTCCGCTATTGTCATGTGACATCTTTGGTTCCTTCATTAACATTTTTAATCTCTTGGCAGAAGTAAAATAAAATCAACCTTGAAGCAAATAAAATATGTAGGACTATGTAGCATTTTCGCGTTGTGGTGGTGTATTTACGGTGTGTATTTACTACAATACATTTTAACCGTCACATTTTGCCTCGCGCTTGCCGATATCTCTGGCACGCCAACCGGGATCTCGGTGAATGAATGTTTACCTGCCCTTGGAACACTCTCATGCAAGTGTGGTGCTTCCTCTGAGCCCCGAGCGGGCCACACAACAGACTTAAGATTTCAATGAGCACCGGACATTAAACCATGCATGCTATGTACCGACAATATTACAGTAGCAATCCCCATGGCACATACTGTAGATAACCCCCCAGACTCAGAAGAGCTGACATTTGACTTTACCTTTGATGGCCGTCTCGGCATACATCGTTATGAGCGATATATTGAGATACCTAGCTTTTAATAACTGGTAATGTAGTAGCTAGGCTACATAATCAGTTAGAGACTAATTTAAGTACATGTGAATAATTTAAAATATATATAAATAATATACATACAGTATATACACATACAGACAATATATATTTTAAATTTTTTTTTTTTTTTTTTTTTCGTCTGTGGTATCGAAATGAGTATTGAGAACCGTGGAATGTCACTAGTATTGGTATCGACTACTAAATTTCTGGTATCGTGACATCCCTAGTCCTTACTCCAAGCAAAGAAGTTCAAGTAGACTACCTCGGGGTCTTGTTCACGAGTGAGGGGACAATAGAGCGGGAGATTGGTCGGAGAATCTGTGCAGCTGGGGCGGTACTGCATTCCCTGTACCTCACCGTTGTGCCGAAAAGAGAGCTGGGCCGGAAGATAAATATATCTATCTACCGGTAAATTGTCGTTCCTATTATGGTCATGAAGGGTGGGTCATGACCGAAAGAACGAGATCACGGGTACAAGCGGCCAAAATAGTTTTTCTTAGGAGGGTGGCTGGCTTCTCCCTTAGAGATAGGGTGAAAAGCCAAGTTATTTGTGAGGAACTCGGAGTACAGCCGCTGCTCCTTTGCATGGAAAGGAGCCAGTTGAGGTGGTACGGGCATCTAGTAAGGATGCCCCCAGGGCGCCTCCTCAGGGAGGTTTTCCAGGCACGTCCAGCTGGGCAGAGGCCTCGGGGAAGGCCCAGGACAAATTGTAGGAATTATATCTCCACACTGGCCTGGGAACGCCTTGGGATCCCCCGGTCATGTCAACCAGTGTCTTTTAGACATTTTGCTGATGAGGCGATATAGGGAAAAGCAGTCCTTTTTGCAGGTCTAATAAATTCCTGCTTGGGAGAACTAAATGACACATAATTTGTCCTTATCATTCCCCTTCTTTAATTATTGAATTATCAGGCATGTTCACTTCATATTCAAACCCCTGCTTAAGATAGTGTTTCTGCTAATATCTCCCTTCTGCCAAAAACGTGCTGTGCCCTTGGGACACCTATTCAATATATTCAGTTCCCAAACCTGATATGTTGGAGTGATGAATGTGTCAGGAGAAGATGCTCATTGTCCTAATCAAGACATCAATATAGTTAAAAATCGGTTGTCAAAGTTGAAGGCTATCAAATTGTATGTGTTGCGTAAATAAGAACTAGTTCAGATGACACACTTGTATTTTCCTGTTTAAATCTGTGTAATATAACAAGTAGCCGAACACATATAACCGATCTAAGATCAAAGCATACAGTATGCTACTATATAGATTTCCCCTATTAGTGGGCTATTATGGGTTCACCCGCAAATGCTGGTTGCATGTCTTGCTTTACGATAAACAATCTGAGAATCAAGACAAAATATAATGTAGTTTTTAAAATCTGAAACTGTAAAGTATCCTAATCTAGACACGTAATCGCTGCCACGTAATGAAGTTCGTATGCCGAAGTAACAGCTGGCAGCACATCAGTGCAGAACTTAATTCTGTGTCTGTCGTGAAAAAGAATATAGGCCAACAACACAATATGACACGTCAGATAATATGACAATAGCAAATCGTCTGCTCTGATTATTAAATTCCAAAACGATATCGTTTTCATAGCTATCACGAAATAATTGTAGCGTTATTGATAAATTGGCAGTAGGCTATAGGCTACACAAACATAAAATATTCTTCTAGCGAGTATAGTATTTTTGTGGGCTACCTTCTATTTAAAACACTGGTAGGTGTCTTGACGTTAGAATTCTCATCACGTTTTATGTAGCTTAAAGAATAACCGATATTTATCTGATTGGTGGAAGGTAGCGTACCTGATTCCGTTGGTCTTCAGTTCCGAAATCTCAAGACTGCTCCTCTATTCTTTTGTGTCCACTGTAGGCTACCTCAGACCCGGCGCAGCTTGTATACGCGTGTATGAAACCAGAAGGAGCCAGTTTCCCACTGTACTGCCTCCTGATTAATAATTATTACATACAATGACGTAGGATAAAGAAAGAGACGCCCCCTTTCGAAATACTGTACAGAGAAAGGATCTGACGTCCTTCTTACAGGGTGACTCCACCTTTAGAGCTGCCCATATGCCTATTATTCATAGTTAATATAAATAATGAACTAGTGTTATTCTTATATATCCTATAGGTATTTTTAAGCAATATATTTAGAATTATATATATTATATATTTAGAATACATTTTTAAAAATTCACAAATCATTGTCAATGACAAGTAAAAAAGCAATTGTTACTAGTTAAAATGAAAAATCGTTATTGCAATTAAAGAAATAAGCACCAATATCTAATGCATATAAAACGGGTGAGGTTCCCTTATGTAACATATTCTATTTGCATGGGTGTGGGTGGGGGTTAGGGTCTGTCTGACCAGAATTGGACAGGATTGTTCAGTTAATTTAACTGGAAACCTACTTCACCGATTTCTATTCATACAAGATGATAAATGTAAATAAACCATATAAAATATATATATATATATATGTTCTCAATTGCATTGTAAACAGTTCAGCTGAACAGGAAACAAGGGCATGTTTGTTTTGGCGGACTGATGTGTTTGTTTTGGTTGAGTAAATGTTCTATAATATCAACACTCAGTAGTATATTCCAGATCCAGGTCTAGCTAGATCCAGATTCCAGGGCACCTGGTCAAATGAATATGACATTGTGTGGATTATTGAATTGTCCAGCACATCTTCATCAGACATCAGCATTTGCCTGAGAAGATGTTTATCTTCCTGTTTTGTTCTTTTTTAAAGAAGGAAATTGCCAGAATCATCTGACAAAAATAATAGCACAATATATGAAACATAAAACAAAAGATTTTTCCTGAGAACTACATTCATTTCTTCACTGAATTTTTTAATGGATTGGTACGTTGCTGTAAAATCACACTGGAAATATCTGCTTGTATAGCTGCCCTATTTACCTACAAGCATAACAGTTACTGCATGTATAGCCCATTGTCATCTTATTGTCAGGCTTTATGTTATCTGCAGAAGTTAGCCTTGAATACATTCCACTGTATCAACAGAAGCTCAATGTCATTCAGAATGGTCTAGAGACTGATTTATTTGATTTTCATAGAGCAGGCTACAACTCAACCATATGTTATTATTCCCATATCATATTCAAATTTGGTGCAAATAGTTCCAAGGGCTTTCTAAGAAACGAAAATGTCAGATGTCCTAAGGCACAACAACAAAAGCATGTTGTATGCATTCAAAATGAAAACCTTTTTGTGCTTTGGCTACTTTCAATATTTCAATGTTTTCCACCATGCCACCGCAACTGTATGTGTGATAATGCTGATAGGACAGGTGAGGACCCAAGCCCACAACAAAAATCATAGCACGACTACAGCTGCCCTAAATTATTTCATTGATACTCTAAATAACAAGAAACGTTGTGCAGCCATTTTTATTGATTTATCAAAAGCCTTTATCAGTGGATCATGCAATATTGAAGCAAATACTTGGTAGCATAGGACTATCAGAACAAACTGTTAGCTGGTTTGACAATTATCTTACAGGCAGATCTCAGTGTGTGCAGACTATATCAATAGCCTTGACCAAAATATTTTCATTGCAAATTTCCACTTGTATTTTGGTCACTTTTACTGTGATATACTTTTACTGTGATATACTGCTCTATGACAACACCTAACCAGGCACTTTATCAACCACAGATTGCTTTTAATACTGTTCAACGTACCTTATGTGATCTTAAACTTGTTTTAAATGCTGACAAAACCAAACTAATGTTTTTTCCAAATGGTAAATCAAAGCCAATGAACCTCCCCTCTGTCACTACACTTCAGTGATCTGAAATTGAGGCTGTGTCTTAATATAAATATCTAGGTATTGTGATTGATGATTCACTCTCTTTTAAGCCCCATATTCAACAATTATCAAAAAAATTAAAGTTGAAATTGTGTTTTTACTTCAGAAACAAGTTTGCTTATCTTTTGAGGCTAAGAAGAGACTTGTTTCTGCTACCTTCATGGTGATGTTCTATATATGCATGCATCTTTACAATGCTTACACATGTTGGTCACTATCATGGAGCTCCGAGGTTCATTACCAATTAAAAAGCTCATACTCACCATTGTTCTTTGTACGATCGGGTTGGGTGGCCGGGTTTGTCAACTCGAAGGTTACACCATTGGCATCATTTTATTTATAAGGCTATTCTTGGCCTCCTTCCGTGTTACTAGAGAACTACATCACTCAAAAAAGTATGGCACAATCTGGTCTTCATTCACAGGACTTTTATCTCTTATCGCTTCCTGAAGTTCGTACTGAATTGGGGAGAAGGGCTTTTAAATATGCTGCACCTTCTGCTTGGAATACTTTACAAAATTATTTAAATCTTAGGAAATTGGTCTAACTTAATGCTTTTGAAGTCTTACTGTCTGATTGGATATAGACACATCTAGATGTATATATTTTAAATGATACATATACTGTCTTGTTTAAATCCATGATGCTGACGACTTGTGACACTTATTGCTGTATAATTGTTATTTATTAATACTCTCCTTGTAAATGTTTTGTTTTTATGTTTTGAAACTGTGTTGGTTGCTGCTGTTTTGGCCAGGACGCTTTTGTAAATGAGATTCTTAATCTCTTCCCTGGTCTTTCCTGGTTAAACTAACCAACCAACCTACTAACATGTCTAGGAAACACAGGGTAGGGAGTGAGAATAAACAGGTCTGGAGCACAAGGTAAACACCAACTAACTAAACAGGGACAACAGGACAGACTGTTACAGTGATAGAGTATAGAATTATACTGTATGTTTCAATATCATTGTCAGTATTCTTCATTAAGATGCAATTCACTTTAAATTAATGTGGGGAGTCTCAAAAAAGGTATTGGTCTTTAGAGCATACCCTACTTACACCAAGATAATATAAATTAATTTAAAAACATCCTGATTAATAATTAATTATATGGAAAAAAAATGTTGGTCATATTTTAATATTGCTTATATTGTATTAACTTTTACATGTATAGCATTTATGCTAGAAGCTGCTATATCTCAAGCACAGGTCTAAGAATGTTTACATTTAAATGGTTATGTTTTGCATGTAAGCATACCACATTTAGTATTGCACAACATTGTATTTAGCATTTTTAGAAAGTACGCATCAATGGCCCTTGGAAGTACATTAAGTGATCCTTGAATAGTCCACACATAACAATTCCTACTGTAAACAACATTGAAGATGAGAGCTGTATATTTATGTGATTAGTGGTTTTACAAGATGCATGTTTTTTGTTCACACTCTTATGCAATGAAGTCCGCATAATTCTTTTGTTAAGATTTGTCCATCAAATGTCCCTTTGCTATGCTAATTTCCAGGGCACACTAACTGAGGTGACTGTGTTACGTGATTGGCATGTGAATAAGCATGTGTTTGCATAATTAAGGCTCAGCGGAATGCTGGCGTGGGATTGGTAAAACAGGAATAAGGGCCCTCTGTTTGTTGGTCCACTGGTGACAAACAGAGACCTCACATTAGCAGACTGGCCAGTGTTTGGTTTATTGTATTGTCTAATGAGTCCCAATCTCTTGTTCACTCTGTAACAGCAATTTATTGATTGGGTTGAAGGGCCAAGCTCAGGAACTCTGTGTCAACTACAATCCGTTTGTTAGGCTATAACTTCCTTCCATGACTCTGCTCCCTGTTCAAAGCGTTTCCCAAGCAACAGTTAGCAATAATTAATTGCCAGCAGTTAAAAGCTGTGAGCAGGTTATAGAACATTGAGCTAATGGTTGATTGCTGTTGTGTAACTTAATGGTTTTGTTAAAACATTCAAACAGAACACTATATATTTGGTATGATTTGCCAATTGGGTAATTTAATACACATCCATGTATTACAGTGAATACAATTAGTATTGAAGTGGATCTATGTGACATTTTCTACAGCTAGATGTCACGCTATTCGTAGGCCAACACCAGGGCTTGCACCCACAACCTTCATGTTGCGAGTCCAACACCCAGACTGCTTGACTAACTTACCAAAACTTACAGTAGAACAAGAATACACAGTTGGTATATATACAAACTGCGTATTCTTGTTATATTTTATTAAATAATTATTAATTATCATTCTTTATTGTAATATTATTATTGTTATTATTATTATTATTATTATTATTATTATTATTATTATTATTATTATTATTATTATTTTATTTATTTATTTATTTATTTATTTTTATTATTTTTATTAATAATATTATTGCCAATTTTTTTTTTTTTTTAACTGTTATTATGGTTTATGTTGTTACATTAATAGGTCTATTAATATTTGTAAACCTATTATTGTTATGGTTGTTGCTATACTGTAGGCTATGAGCAGATTGTATGAATAACCTAGATAATACATTTAAACACCTAAATGTTTAAATGTTATTGCCTATGTAATTTAAGCAATAACACATTGTGAGTTTTTTGCAAGTTTCCCGCTTTGAAAGTCAGACCGAACACATCTGTAAACAGCATTATTCAAACTAAGGTGGTTCAACCAGAGGCATGGAAATAACAGAGTTATGACAACGAAAGTTCGAAATATTCAAAGGTCGCATGGTTCATGTCAAAATACTTCCAGAAAGTGCTTGGTGGACAATTTGAATATTTACAGATATATAACTTTTATATTTTGATAATTACTAATCAATGCACCGTTTTACATTTAAAATATAATTTATAGTGTTCTTTTTCTATTTAGGATAACTTCCGGGAACTATTTTGAGGCTCCGTTGCTGTGAAAAAACGTTCCATTGGAGTGAACGATGACGCAAATCTTCTTTACCTATATTGGTTTCAACCAACATAGTTCAAACCATCATACTACCAAAGTATGACACTTTTGGGAAACAACAGTACTTCAGAAGTTAGTTTAGATAGTTAGTTCAACAATGCAATGTACCATGTATGTTCAATGCTAGCATTCGTTATAGGAAACACCCCATGTTAAAACACTAAAATATAATATAGTCTCTGAACTTATGCTATCAGGCCTGTTGCATTGTACTACTGGTTATTTGTATCAGCAATTCATTGCTCTTCCTGCTATACCTGGGTGATGAATGTTTACAATTGGAATATCTCGACCAAATGTTTTGACCTGAATATGCCTACCTGACATTTTTAACCTGAAAATGTTGACCCAAATATCTCGACCCAAATAAATATTCAAGGCAAATTATTCAACCAAAATGTATTGACCTGAATCTGTCTAGCCTACCTGAAATATCTGACCTGAATATGTTGAACCAAATTTCTGAATTACCTGAATCGTTCATCCAAAATTTGAGATACAATAAATGAATGGAGTGAATATTACAAACAATGCAAGCATCTTAAATGCAGTGTTTTTTATTCCAAACTGCCAAATTACAATGCAGATAGATTCAAGCATTATTATTATTATCGCAATGTTTTTGATTCAAGTCATGTAATTCTACACATCAGGACATTTGGCATTTTTTTACTTCCGTAGTATGTTACCTGACAATTTGAGCAGATACATAGTTTACAATATGTTTTAGTCAGGACCACTATAGTCATAGTCAAAAACAATAGATAATTCCTCTTTGCAGGACCTAGCTGTTCTTCCATATGCAGAACATGGAAAGCCTATAGGCAGGGAAAGCAGCTGAAAGACCGCTATAGGGTACAGAACAGAGCAGCATCAATGACAATAGACATGATTAAGTCAGACACAGCATAAAATGAGGTGTTGGGGTGGTGGTGCGTGCAAAGTGCTTGCAGAGAAAGTGGCGAGAATCAGGCTAAGGTTACATAGAACGAATGTAGTCAACTATGCTTAGCAGATGATCAGTTGAACTGTCAGATGATTGACATCAGCTGATGAGCGATATGACTGTGGCCTGCCTGAACTATCGCTATGCTCAACTTGTGGGTATTTATATGTAAATAAAATATAAATTCCCTGCTGTTCCATTCCACACATTTTCTAATATAATAGTAGACAGTCAGGATAGCAGTAGTAAACAGAAATGTATCTCAAATGTGAGAATATTCATGTGGTGTCAATATCAATCTATTTTACATAGCATATGTTCTGCATTACTATAATTTGTTTGACCAGGACTGTGCATTATTTTGAGTTTTATGGAAGGATCGCTACATTGAAAGTAACTACAGTAAATGCATGTAAGGGTAATAGGCTATTCTTTAACAATACAGTATTATCATCTATTTAACCTTACACAATACATTGTGTGTGACAAGTAATGATAAATGCTCATAGGGCTAAGGAGAAAATTGTGCACATTCTAGGAATATGTCAGGAGCAGGAAGGAAAGCAAATGTATCTTAGACTATCAGCATATTCTGCATGCATGTCTGTCTGTCTCAGCATCTTTATTTCCTTTGTATAGTCCTACTTCTTCAGTCTAATGCTGTATCAGCTGTACAATAAGCTGAGACTTGTGGTTTGTTTTAGATATGAAAAACTGTTATACATATTGTCTAAACAACAAAAACTATCATTTGTTTGTCAGTAGTGAAGTCAATAATAACACCTGCCATAATACCCATAACTATGATGAACTTGGACCACCATACCAAGTTTGTAGCCTAATTGATTGTTTATTTAGGTAACTGTACAAATGTCTTTACCAAAACTCACACATGAATTGATGTCAGCTATATGACAGATATAAATGTAGTGTATTGTATCATACTATACTTACAGCATAGTGGTGAGAAATGTTTGATATGAATTGTGCATGTGGGATAATTTTAGAAGCATGAACGGGAAAGGGATGAGTGACCAACACCCTGCTGCAGTTCTGTGAACTGCAGGGGCAATTTTATAATTTGATGGGTAACCACCATTTATATTCTCAATTTTTAAATTGGTTTATTGTTATATTTGTTGTATTATTGGGAAGGGTGATATGCACTACAAAGAGGGATTTCACACAAAACATTTAACAATTACAACACCATTACAGCAACAACAATTACATCAACACTTTCATGCAAATATCCATGTACTGTATTTACTCCATACTAGGCTAGCCAATACACTTGTTTCCAGCCACAATCCCATGGCTGTCCCATCACAGCACACTGTTATTGGAGTTTCAGCCAGAGTGGTTGGCAAGACAGCCTCTCATGTTACAAAACAGTGTGACATTTCTTGAGTTAAAAGGTCAAGAGGACTGCAAGACATGCCAATTCACTTACATAAAGTGTGTTGTGATATACAATACCTTAAACTGAAATTAATCTTAAAGCACTATCATGATTGACAAACCTGATGTGGCTTGTATTTTACTATAACAATGATTTTTGGTGCAAACAGTAGACTATTCACCTCACAGTGTGACTTTGCTGATGTTTCCTCTTAATGTGCAAATGTGCTGATGTTCACTCTGAATGTACAAATAAAAAAATAATAAACAGTAGAAAAAGAGTAACATTCAAAAGATATATTCTTTACAACCTAATTTCTATACCAGCATAATGTTTATTTTTTTGCAATCCAACTGTGCACAAAACTAGAGAGGGGTGCCATTCAGTATGCTTTCACCCAGTATTGAGTGTGAGAAAACTCTGCCCTCTGCTGGTAGTAGGAAATATACTATAAGGTTAAAACTCTACTGTTGTAACTACTGTAAATATATGTATTAAGATTCAGTGAAATTTCAAATTACAGCTCAAAGAGCGTAAAACTTAAAATAAGGCCCACTAGAAAATGCAAAAGTGAAAAACACAGGGTTATAATATGGATAAAAATAGACATATTTACAGGGAGTCCAGCACTTCACCAACTACAGGACCAACCTCGGAGCTGCCTCATTGGCAGAGGAGCTGAACAACTGCTTTGCTCGTTTTGAGGTGGAGCCTACGGAGGCAGCCATGCCATATCCAGCGGTCCAATGTAGTCCCACCCTCACAGGTGGGGGAGTCTGAGGAGAGGCGCACGCTGAGGACGTCAGCTGGTCCTGATGGCATCTCTGGACGTGTGCAGGCCAGCTGGCTGGGGTCTTTACTAGGATCTTCAACCAGTCTCTGTCCCAGACTACCGTCCCATCCTGTCTGAAGTCCTCACCATAGTACCTCTGCTTAAAAAAACAACCATTACCGGCCTCAATGACTACCGTCCAGTAGCACTCACCCCTGTGGTGGTGAAGTGCTTTGAGAAACTGGTTAGGAAACACATCATGTAATTCATCCCTCCCTCCTTTGACAGCCACCAGTTTGCCTACAGGGCTGACAGGTCTACTGAGGACACCATGGCCACAGCTCTCCATGCTACGCTGTCCCACCTGGAGCAGCAGGGGAGCTACGCTCGGCTGCTCTTCATAGACTTTATAGCTCTGCTTTTAACACCATCCTCCCCAACAGACTTGTCCAAACTTTCACACTCCACTTGTTTTTGGATTAAGGACTTTCTGACAGGTCGCACACACAAAAAGTTTTTATCCCACAGCCATCACTACATTAAATACTGCAAGACCCATGAATGTTACTTACAAGTCATAAGGAAATGTGTCGTACCATTGAATGAATGTCTGAGTGGGTTTTTATGTGTTTTTGTACTTATTTATTTATGATATTGATATATTCTATTATCCTCTTTGGCACTGAACACTGATTGCACTTAACTTCGTTGTACTGAGTACAATAACAATAAAGATATCCTATTCTATATAATGATGAATGTTAAGATAAGGAATACGAAACATTTAATAAAATATGTGCTTAATTTCTCTTATCCTTCATGCTGGTATGTCCAATAGTCTCAACATTCACATATAATACTCTTAACGTTATACAGTATACTGTTAGATACATAGCCTATGTCTATGTGACATGGGGTGACTCCACAAACAATGTTACTGACAGTTTACAGAGGCTACAACTTGCATTGCATACACTATATTAGTAACTATTGGAATGGATAGTCTCTAAAAATTGTTCTTGGAGAATACATGGTGCAACTGTTTGGCATAGTTTGGGCCTACTGTGTGTCCTTTCTTTACTAATGAAATCAGTCTGTTTTGACTGGGAACACAAATAATGTTATTTTATGTCACTATTTAAAAATGTGAAATGTTTAAAACAAAATTCCTTATTAAACACTGACACAAATTATTATTTGATCATTTGTAGTATGTTTCATCTGAGCATTTGTTATATTTAAAATAAGCCATAAATTATGCATTTCTACTCAAAAACGAACTGTATGGACTCAATGAAGGCATGAAAAAAATCACTTTGTATAATCTCACTATCTCAGTGAAAATAAACACGCAGAGCAATTCAGACACAGCCTTCAGTAAGGTATACATAGCAAATTAGTTAAAATCTTGTCATTTTCATAAGAACTTAACGTTGATAAAAAAATATCTAACACAACATTAGTATGTATTATTAGGGATTTATTAGTCAGCTGTATTGCAGCATCATTTTTCATGGGGAACACCAAACTAATAAATATTAAGCAAACACAACACAGCTGGGGTAACTTCTACAAACTACAAGCACATTTTTTTTGTTTTTTTTTTGTTTGATCAGTTGACGTGTTGTAGCCTACAGTATTCAATTTGTATAAAGACTGTAATGCAGCAAATGTACCACACGAGGGAAGCAGATAAGAATAAACTCAATGCAATAATGTTTCCAATCATATAGCTGGATGAACAAATGTCAATGTCCACCATTGGCCCTCTATCCTACCCTGAAGACACAATTGAGTCACCTTCATAATGGCTCCCCAATCTATTTCAGATAATGTGTCATTTTTCTACAGCATATAAAACTGCTGAATACTTGAGTATTTTACATTATTTCTGTATTGTTTGAGTGCAATTAATACATAATAATTATGCAATGCATACATTCACAGGCACACATGATCATAGGATGCTTTTCTTCTGCAAACTTAAATTTACTACTATTCTTCTGCTGTGACAGCAAGAATTATTTTGCAATGCAAATTGCAAATATATGAACTAAACTGTACATGCAAAGCTTAATGTAATTATATTTGCAGGATCCCACAAAATGCTAGATAGCATTGGAAAAGACCCAAAAATATGTAATGGGTCTATGTTGGCCATTAAAGAATGTGTATCTTTGTTAATCATTCTGACAATCCTATCCGTTGCAGTGAACTAAATGAACATGATCACATGGCTGTGTAACATATAGTGATATTAAAATCTGCCTCTTCTCACCAATCACTCCAGAATAATCCCTCTATTCAATCAAGTGCCAGTCACCATCCTATCCACTGCACCACACATACTCAAATCCACCATTCCATGAAGGGAATGGAAGAATGCTCCCAGTCTATATGCCTACCTAGACAGCAATCCTTCAATGGGCCTTTGTGGATGGTGCCATCATTCCCATGACTAACCCCCGGCACCCCATTCAAAAGGGTCACATGGCACATCCCACTGCGTGTCCATCTCACAATCCACCTCTGTCATCTGCACCTCATTGACATGCAGTTATAGTTTTGAGCTTTGGGGGTTGGCTGTGTGCTACCATAGTCTCACAGGGAAAACAGGATTGAGAGCGAGTGACAGGCTAGTGGCAGTGGTGTGACTTCCTGGATAGGCTATTCGTACCGTTGTAGAGGAAGTTACTGTGAGAGTGTTTGTAGTTTTGGATCTGAAGAATGTGGTCCAGTCAATATTAAGTTATATTATATAAAAATGACGTGTAACGTAATTACATTTGTAAATGTATAGAAAATGGTGGTAAATATGGGGTCAAACCTCTATAATATGTCACATGGTCCATAACACATAAGTGTCACTTCCCCATAAAAATAGCATTGAAAACATAAATGTTGAACATGTGATACTAAAATGTGTATTGGTGGCTATGACGTTATGGATAGGCCTGTTTTGTTTTTTTTCTTTGGGGTTAGTAAAGTGAGAAGGATCATTGCCTTCCTGCTTGACTGACAGCAACAGTCCACTACAACAGATGAATGCCATAACACCAGACCGGACAAGCAGCCTGACTAACCCTATGGTGCAACCATGTACGTGACCATAGCATCTCACTCCCTCGTTTAAGATCGCATCACTTCCACTACATCTCTCCTCGTATAGCGATGGTGTATTTTAAATGTTATAGGCCTACGGCTACGCATCGGCGGCATGCTGTTGCCAGCTGGAAGACGAAAACCCGTTACATATGACGCTCACTAAATCCAAAGAAGGCAATGCAAAGGCGAACAAATACACTACACTACTCATGCCAGTCAGGATGAATAGCATATCTATGCTGATTGCTGAGTGACGAGGATGCTCGGTTAAAGTTAACATTGTTGGCTAGTCAAGGCAAGGGGACCATTTTGGTGGGGGCAATAATATAGGCACGACACAGGGTAGGAGAATTTGACCAACAGGGAGGAGGGGTCTATGGTCGTGAGCTACGTGCATATCGTTCAGGTTATCATTGATAGCTAACAAGCAATCCTGTGTGGATATTCGGTCTGTAGATTTCCACTGCTTTCCCGTCGTTGGCGAGTGACTGGTGGGCAATCGCCCAGCGAGATTCCATATCAGCAACACTGCATTGCACAGTACGGAGGGTGTGATGGTCGGTTTGTAAGCAGTAGACTACATCACGTCAAGATAATATCCCCCTCACCCTCCCTCTTCTACTTTGGAGGACATTTCCGTTCCTGCTTTTACTGCTATTTATACTTACTTGGGTGGCTGAAGAAATACACGCAAGAGGAATATCTGGGGCCGAGGGAATATTTGGTGAGTACTAGTATTTGTGTTTTCTGTTTTGAAGTTGTCCGTAAAACATGTCCACGTGTTAATTTGGAAGGATATGCTTATATAAAGGCTAATACAAATGTGTCTATATAGTACCTCCTAAGTGTTTTATATTTAATGGTGTCAGTAAAACATTCCATCTGTTCTGAGAAGAGCGATCCCTGGTGGAGAGAAGAAAACATTACAGGATGATGTACATAATTTCACAAAAACGGTAGTTTACACCGTGAGCTAGTCACTATGTACCGTTTAATGGCAGAAGCGGTCAATTTGTAGCACACACACAGAAGTAACAAACTCAGTCTACGTGGGCTACTCTGTCTGGCTACATATATTTAGCCAGACAGAGTAGCCTAGGCTATAGCACCTGGAAAAGTTATCTATATTTCTGTCAACACAATCATACAGAAGTTTTGGTTCAATAGTACCGTATCATAACCTGCACACATTGACCTGAAATGGAAAAACCACTTTGACAATATAGTAATAAATAACATTAATCATCATCCCTGTAATTTGAATTTCTTAGTGGTCATCATAATGATTCTGCAAATATACCTGGTCACTACACTATACTGTTCTAACGATGTAGGCCTAGTGCTGCACACAAGCAAAATGTGTTAATTTGTTTATGTGCTGTAACATGTTGTATACATTGCATTATACACACATCTTACAAACGTCTTGACTATTGAAACCTGCAGAATCCACCGTAGAGACACGTGCACCTTGCTGACACCATAGACATGGAATATTATGATACCAAGCTTGCTCTTAGCAAGGATCTAAAGCTCACAGTATCTTCTTTTGAGTTTCTAGTTGTGCATTTTAACTATTATTTATTGCTAGAATCAATATTAGCCTAAAGCATAAACATGTATTTGCCAGTTATATTATCATACATTGAGCACTACACTTTGACTGTGGGATAAAATTACATAGTGAATCATGATACCAGAAATGATCCCACTTGTGTGGGATAATTTAGGATGAGTCATAACAAATATGAGATACCAAATGTTGAAATAGTAATCTATATACTTTAATTTCACAAATGGAATTTAAAAATCATTCAGTGATGAGAGAGGAAGTAGGCCTAAACATTTACTGCATCTATCTGCAACTCACTTGACTCCATTTCCACATCTCTTAAGACATGGACATCAACTATTTTCTTTTCCATGAACTCTCTGCCTTAAAGACAGCCAGAGCAAAGCA
Organism: Forbesichthys agassizii; assembly: GCA_026546735.1. Lineage (NCBI taxonomy): Eukaryota > Metazoa > Chordata > Actinopteri > Percopsiformes > Amblyopsidae > Forbesichthys > Forbesichthys agassizii. Next base: position 1,217,485 of record JAODLL010000001.1, on the reverse strand, counting down.
TCTGCTCAAAAAAACAACCCTTAACATATGCAGTACAGACTAGTATCTCTCCCCTACCTCTTTCCAAATAATTTAGTATCACCAATTATCTTATCTTGCTCAGAAAAACCTCCTTGAATCTCACCAATCCAAACTTAAGGTTGTTCTTTTCTGTTTGTGATCTCATCATATGGTTTCTTATACAAATATCATGCTGTGTGGTCTCTCATCAGATTCAAGACACTGGTAGTGGCTTACCTCATTTTGTGGATGCAAGGGTCACTAAACCTTCCATGCATAAATGCATTTTAATGAATTTAAAATGCTTTAAATAATGTAAGCATTTTAAGATTTAACTTGTTTTACTCACCCAGGAAGTAGACCTTTTATTTTCTTGTATAACGGGTGTTATGAAGTAACGGTGCCGTTTCAAAAAATGCATTACATTACAATACAGAACATATATGTTCTCAGAAAGGGTCTGTCAAATTATTAAGTAAGAGTATCTTAAATGGCATGTTCCAGATGCACATGGTAATCAACAGTATATTTTACAATGAATTGTTGGCAGTAATAAACAGTGAGAGCTGTATCAAACTTCCATATACAACAGCGGTCAGTTGTCAACAGACAACTGACCGCATTTGATTAAAATGACACTATGTCGCGAGATCCAGTTACAGTGACCTACTTATTTCAGAGATTGGCAAAACAATTTTGTTTGCAAAGCATTCAGTGCCTGGAGGTTCTCCCAGATCTAATGGGATGCCTGTTTACTACCATGAACCCCCCTCTATTGTCCCCTACAGCTACTGTAACTTAACCAAAGCCATTGTGCTGCATTTTAATGTAGAGCAGGCTATGTGGCTAACCATTACTGTGTGGTTCTGTGTGTCTTGCTACACAACACAAGGATTCTTTAACTGGCTTACAGTATTGCCTCATCCAGCTTCCTCGTTTAAGATACTGCATACAAAACCAGAATGAATCATTCATAGAAAAAATGTGGGTGTTGTGTCATGATAGCCAGCACAGTTTTGAAAAACCACTCACGCTGCCTCTGAGGGCCTCAAGTTTGTTGTTGCCCTTTGGCATATTACATTTCACATGTGAAACTTGCATGGCTGCCAGTGGAAATTTCCATTTCAAATACAGACTGCTACCTTTTGTTGTTGTGTAGTAGAGGAAAAAAAGTGCAAAAGGGCAGGTAGTCATTGAACTTTTCTTTTTAGATTTGGAAAAGTATGTTTGCTCTTTTCATTCACATTTTGTGAATTGTATGATTTCCGTCAGGAATCATCCGGTAGTTTATATTGCTAAATGTGACCAAGAATACGTAAAATAATAATAGCTAGCCTACACGCTTCTTTAACTTTTTGTTGATTTCAAACATAGGGCCTCTTTTTTGTACGTTAGCGAGATCACCGTAAATGTGAGCACAGCCAGAACACAGAGTGCATCACATTTTACATTGGATGTACAAAATTTGCGACTGATCACGTAATCTGCGCTTGACACTGCCCACTAAACTTGGAGTTAACACGGCGAATAGTCTGTGTTCCAGCCATATCCGTAAGGTGCGGCACCCGAAAGCAATGGAACAGCAGAATCAGTAAAAGAAAACAAGTTTAACAATCATGAAGTAGGCTAGACCTATAGCCTACTTGTCTATATATATATATAATCAAATTTAGAGATAAAGGGCATAATTATTTTTGGGTGACAATAAAATTTAAATGAAAAAAGTGGAATAAACATTAATTTTAACAACACACAAACAATCAAATCCTTCATCATGTCTTTTCATGGCCTGTGACTTTGTCTTGCTTGAGATGAATCTTGCCATTCTATCTCCTGTTCAAAGAAACAATAACTGCTAACTGGAACATATGATTTTCAGAGGCGGAGGATTGTCACAGCAAAACCGGCTTGCGCTTTGCAACACAGTTTTCATACATTCAACGGAGAAGGTAATCACACTCTCTTTGCATATCTCCCAAATTTTTACACATGAATAGGAAAGCGCAATTTGTGATCCTGTGTTTTTTCAGCAGGCAGAATAGCGTTTTAGAAATTACGCCTAAAACGGGTGCTTACGCGTTAGTACATGATTACATGATTCTCAGGTCAATCTCCCACTCCATAGTCCCCTCACTCGCAACCTCTCCCCATCACGACTACGCCTTGACAGCCTGTCCATGAATATCACAAACAGAGTTGGTGACAAAGCACAGCCCTAGAGGAGACCAACCCCCACCTGAAACGAGTTCAACTCACTGCCGAGAATCCGTACACAGCTCTCGCTTTGGACATACAGGGATTGGATTGTCCTTAAAAGGGACCCCTGCAGCACCTTCTACAGTATCTGCTGGGGGACCCGGTCATACGCCTTCTCCAGATCCACAAAACACATGTAGACCGGAAGGGCATACTCCCAGACCCCTTCCAGGATCCTTGCGAGAGTATAAAGCTGGTCCATTGTTCTACGACCAGGACGGAATCCGCATTGATTGATTGATTGATTGATTGATTGATTGATTGATTGATTGATTGTCTGAGGTTCGACAATCGGTCGAACCCTCCTCTCCAGCACCTTGGAGTAGACTTTACCAAGGAGGCTGAGTAGTGTGATACCCCTGTAATTGGCACACACTCTCTGGTCCCCCTTTTTGAAAAGGGGAACCACCACCCCTGTCTGACACTTCTTTGGCACTGTCCCCGACTTCCATACAATGTTGAAGAGGCATGTCATTCAAGACATCCCCTCCATATCCAAAGCTTTTAGCATTTCTGGATGGATCTCATCAATCCCTGGGGCTTTGCGACTGGAGTTGTTTGACTACCTCAGTGACCTCCCCCAGGGAAATTGATAATTATCCCCCATAAACCTCCAGATCTGTCTCTATCACAGAGAGCCTGTCAGTCGAATTCAGGAGTTCCTCAAAATGTTCCTTCCACCGCCCAATTACCTCCTCAGTTGAGGTCAACAGCGTCCCATTCTTGCTGTTCACAGCTTGGATGGTTCCCCGCTTCCCCCTCCTAAGGTGGCAGACGGTTTTCTAGAAACACTTTGCTGCCAACTGCAAGTCTTTCTCCATGGCTTCTCCAAAGCTCTCCCACACCAGCTGCTTTGCTTTTGCTACAGGAGATGCTGCAGCCCTTCATGCCCGTCGGTACCTTGAAACTCATCCAGAGTCTTCTGGGACAACATATTTCAACAACAACCTTCTTCAGTCGGACGGCTTCCCTGACCACCGGTGTTCGAGGGTTACCGCCCCTTGAGGCCCCTAAGACCTTGAGACTACAGCTCTCTGCCGCAGCTTCAGCAATGGAAGCTTTGAACATTTACCACTCAGGTTAAATGTCCCCAACCTCCACAGGGATGCCAGTAAAGCCCACCGGAGGTGTGCGTTTGAGATCTCACAGACAGGGGCCTCCTCCAGACGTTCCCAGTTCACCTGCACTACCCGTTTAGGCTTAACCAGGTCTGTCCAGAGTCTTCCCCCACCCCTTGACCCAACTCACCACCAGATGGTGGTCGGTAGTCATCTCTGCCCCTCTCTTCACCCGAGTGTTCAAAACATGCAGCCTAAGCTCAGATGATACGATCACAAAATCGATCATCAACCTTGGGTGTTCTGGTACCACGTACACTTATGAGCATCCTTACGTTCGAACATGGTGTTTGCTATAGACAGTCCATGACTAGCACAGAAGTCTAACAGCAAACACTCGCTCGGGTTTAGATCAACAGAGTCTCAAAAACTACAAATCACGCATGCCTTGACAGGTTTAAAAAGAAAAACTCTTTCTCTCTCTCTTTCTATATCTATCTCTTTCTATATCTATCTATCTATCTATCTATCTATCTATCTATATTTATTATTATTATTATTTTGAGCAGTGTAGTTATATTTATACCATGTTTGGTAGGCTATAGAAAATCACAAATAACTAGGCTACAGTATATGTGAATAAATATCTGATAACCCCTCCACTCTAATTTCTCATGATTTTGTTGATTAATACTTGCAATCAAGAATTAATTAATTATAGGCTTTTAACATTAGACTAGTATGGTTGGGCAATGAGACTATCATGAATATTTACATTTAAGATACAAGTTTACAATTTAAAAACGCTAGGCAGAAAAACATCCAGCTTGCCTTTAGCAAATCTTGAGCAAGCCTGAACCTTGCATTGAGCGAATGGGCTACGGATGTCCAGCTCCGTGTGTGGCGTGAAGCGGTTTGAAGTTCGAGATCTCTAGACTAGCGCTGTCCTTTTACTATGTCATGATGCATAACAAACCCACTTTGTATGCTTCGCGTGAGAATGTTGCTGGCTGCTAACGAAAAGGCGAGGCAGATAGCTGTCGAGCAGCTTGCAGCTGTGGTAGTCGCTGCGGTAATTAAAAGGAAAAAGTGAAAAATTAGGCCTCAAGAGTCGGGAATTTGACCGTGTTTATCTTGAGCGCTAACAAATTAAATACAGTTTACTTTACTATAGCATAAAATATTTTAAGGTGGCCGCTGCGCTGGGGCCACTGGTTGTGCGTCGTTGGCGGCCAAAATGTAAAATCGTGTTTCCACGGTCACCGGTGTCGTGCCCAAAAGTGACCTACTGATAAAAAGTGATCACGGTATGAAAAAGTGCATTTTATAGTTATATTCCATAATTTTTAACTGGTAAAATGTTATATATTTATAATCTAGGGCACAGAGCAGGTGAAATAATATAAATTAAGAATAATTTTAAAAATATATACATTTTTTATATAGGCGGTCTATATAAACCATCATATAGTTACCGGTAGACTATATAGAGTATATTTCAAAATATCTATATTGTCTATAATTTCTGATGTGTAAACTGTGCATTTGTTTACTACAGTATGTCAAAATACCTTGTTTTAGCATAGATATTTATAAAACATACCGTTAGTCTAACTAACATGATGGCATAGCCGCCTAGATAATAAATAGTACTTCGCCTGCTTTGTGCCCTATGCCTATATTATAATTCATTCATTCATTTTCACCAGTTAAAAATGTGGAAACAACCATAAAATTCACTTTTTATCAGCAAGTCACTTTTGGGCACGACACTGGCATGGTCACCGGGCACTCGGCATGTCGATCCCCCTGCATAGGGGTGCAGCACCAAGGCTACTGACACTTCAAGTTTTATGCCATAATCGATTTTTTGTTACTTACAGTCTTTATTCATCAAACGTGACAATAGCCAACATCTACTGTATGCAGCTGTTTCTTCTGTGCAGCATGAAGGCACCGCTAGGGTAAGAGTGTCTACTTGTATAAAATGTGTGACGCGTCTTGGTATTGGCCAGAGTGGAAGTTTTTGTACTAGCCTACTGTTTATATGCAGAAAGGTAGTTTCTCAGACAAAGAATAGAAATGATCCATCTCTAGTCAAATGCTCATGCAGGTGCCTGTCCAAGCCAAATGTGTGAATGGGTGAATGTGAGGCAAAATAATGTCAAGCGTTTTGGATAAAAGCGCTATATAAATGCAGTCCATTTACCATAAATGGTTGTATGCAACCACAGAGCCACTGATTCTCTAATGAGCCAAATTGTGTTGTTTGGAGGTGAGAGTTCTTTTATTATGTAAACCTGTGTAACGATATAATAGCCACTTAATCAAGTCATGTAATGATACCACTTTATAGACTAAAGCATTTACAAGCACACTACTTAGCAGATATTTTACACCATGAGCCAGTTTAACTTTATAACACAATGTACTGCCAGATTTAGGTGAAGTAGCCTAATAGCTGTTACTTAGCATGTGCAGAGCGAGTGTCTGCTCCCGCTTACTGAGGGTAGGCCTTAATAGCCAAATAATAGCATCTACACTAAACATTTGTCACAAATAGATGTGATAGTAGACCTGTTTAGGACCACGACAACACACAAGTTTAGCTGGCAGCAAAATTTATTGTGAGTTTCTGTGCGGAAAACAAATTAGGCCTGCACCTTTTATAGATACATGTTTTGTTCATTAAAAAATGTAAGGCAGTCACTATATCAATTAGCTGTTCATTTTATCATTTTAAAATGATTTAGATACACAAGTAATAACTACAGTAACCCCAGCAAGCATAATTATTATCCTAGTCTTTGGAATGGAATATCACAGGCTTAGGTGTCATGTTTCTTCTGGGGTGTGTTTGTGTGTTTTACATTACATTACATTACATTACATTACTGTAATGTGGATGTGAAAGAACCATGTGGTTCAAGCTTGTTTGTCTGGTCATCACTGAGAGATCACTGTGTTTTGGTCAGGATATGAAGGAGAGAGGAGAAAGGGTATGGCAGGAAAATGATTGGATCTTGGAAAAGCAGGGATATTAATCTACTATTGTTGTTTGTATGCATTATTGACAAAACTTTGTTATTTCTAAGGAGGCCCTTGCCATAGGCCAACATCTACTGTATGCAGCTGTTTCTTCTGTGCAGCATGAAGGCACCGCTAGGGTAAGAGTGTATAAAACTTGTATAAAATGTGTGACGCATGTTGGTATTGGCCAGAGTGGAAGTTTTTGTACTTGCCAACTTGAATAGGAAGAAGTAAAGTTTTTTGTGATTGTATAATAATATCCTCTCCTGGGACTTTGTCATAGTCTGACGCTTCTTTAGTCTAAGAGCAAAGAGAGAAACTGTTCACATTGTTGTCAAATGAATACCTTGCAGTTGTTGCTGGACCTCTCCGTTATTCTAATCTGCCACTCACCATGCTCAATGACCTACAAAGATAATCGCTGTAGTGATTTATTAGTCTGTATTCTTAACTAACTCATGTTTCAAAAACTTGTAAATTCGCTTTAAAGTTAGCCAATTGTAGACACCTTTAAATAACCATTTATTTGCTGATTTATTTTATAGATTTTTTTAAGGGATGCCCCAATTTATTGGCTGCACATTGGATACGAATATTTGCCTTCTCGTTGACTGTCATTGGCACATTGGCAAATAATATGACATTCACTGATGGCAATGGGCAATACTTGGTCTTGCGCTGGCAAAATGTTGTTATTGGCGGTCTGACTCAGCTTTCCTAACTCTGTAAAACATAATTTAACATGGGCTATATGTGAATATAAGGCCATATTAAAATGTTGTCATTGATGTATGCATTAGTTTGAGTGATTTGGGTTAAGTTAAGCATTAGGTTATGTTATCTGATTACCCAAAAGTGAATATTACGCTGACAGTTTGGTTCAGACTAATGTAATGTTACCACTTTCACCAATAAGCGGAAGCAATGGGCTGTTTTCCTGTTTGATCCTGTGACGTTCGACATAACCCCTATATATCCCAGTCTATGGCTACCGTACTGTATGTAATTTTGTTGCTTCCCTGAATATGTTGTCACTTGTCATAAAGGTAGGCTATGCAAATATATTAAC